>CADDXX010000235.1:1094046-1170457 GCA_902810485.1 Alauda arvensis
TGGAGCTGTGCTCTCTGTTCTCAGGGTGCTGAGGTGATGTGGAGCTGTGCTCTCTGTTCTCAGGGTGCTGGGATGGCGTGGAGCTGTGCTCTCTGTTCTCAGGGTGCTGGGATGGCGTGGAGCTGTGCTCTGTTCTCGGTGCTGGGATGGTGTGGAGCTGTGCTCTCTGTTCCCAGGGTGCTGGGATGGCGTGGAGCTGTGCTCTCTGTTCTCAGGGTGCTGGGATGGCGTGGAGCTGTGCTCTCTGTTCTCAGGGTGCTGGGATGGCGTGGAGCTGTGCACTCCACATCCAGCCACCAGCATGGACGGGGGAGACGGTGCCTCAGAGAGGAGACAGAGCACCAGTGAACAGGACCATAATGAAAGACAAAGTGCCTCCTGCCCTGCACCCCCAGAATAAACAGCATGGATGGCAGTGATGGAAGATCAGGTGGCAATGTCCTGCCCTTGGGAGCTGCTGTGAGAGACCCGCCGTCACACGGCTCAGATGCCATTGTGCCCACAGATAATGTGGTGGGTTGCATTGTTGGGAGAGGATTAGAGGAGCCGCTGTGTTTTGATGGCCTGCTTCTCATTTGCATCTTGAACGAAGTGGGAGCACAGCCAGGTTCTGTTCTTTTGTGTTTACTTCTGAGGAAATGTGTTTATTTCCGATGATTACAAATAAATCTCCTCTGCCTTTGCTCCAGCCGCCCAGAATAAAAAACATCCGGTGCCCCTCAGCTGTGTAGCTGGGGCGAATATTGGAAGTGCAGGAGAAATCCCATTAGGAGCCCCTGGCAAATGTAATGAACAATTCCTTCTCAGAACCAAGAGTGTTTGTTCTGCCCCAAAATTTTTGGTTGGTGGCTTCCCAGGCTGAAGCATCACCTGGTGGCTGTCGAGGGGCTTYGCTCCCAAGCTGGGTGAGCTATTTTAGCTGCTGAAAACTGGGTCAGCCGGCAGGTTTGCAACTGGTTTTGGCATCTCCATTTGTCATCCTGACGAGACATGTTACCTACAGGAGAGAGGAGCAGTTTGGGGTTGAAGGGCCATAGAGGAGTTTAAAAGTAGAGCACTGTTGGTTTGAACAAGGAAGCAGGAGATGTTTGAATCCTAGAATCACGAAATATCCTCCGCCRGAAGAAACACACAAGGATCATTAAGTCTGTGTCCTGTCTCTGCACTGGACAACCCCAAAAATCCCACTATGTGTCCAATCAGGTTAGGACATCAAATTTGGGTTGGTCCATCCCCCCAGCCTCTTGTCATGAACAGGGACTGGTGGCCTTGGCTCTTCAGTAACAAACATGTCCCCTGGATTTCTTAGGATGTGCTTTAASGTTCTGGGGTCCCATGCATCCCATTCCTCAGAATATTTTGCACCCATGGAGAGGGTTTTGCAAGACTTCCTGTATGCTTCCAACTCTTTGCGTGCTGTGTATCCCTCGAAATTCCTGCCATAAAGTTTGTGCTGACCCTGGACACAAATTTCCCTCACCACGGGGGAGGTGCTGAGGGCAGCCCCAGGCTTCTCCCTCACGTTCAGCCGAGTCAGCAGCGCAGGAAAGGTCTGTGACGTGGCCAGAGATGGCAGGGAATGAAGGTGGAGGGTGTTAGGGCTCAACCCACACCTCGGAGAGGCACTGTCAGTGTCATTGATGGGGCTGGGAAGGAGCCTGCTGTGGGAGCCATGTGGGGGTCTCTCCTAATAGGTGCAGGAGGARGGAGACGGGCGCTGTGCGCCACCGCACACAAAGAGCACGTCAGCACRGCTATCTGTATTGTTGACACTAAGTGAAATAATTCCACGGCAAACTTCAAAATTAGCATTTAAGAATGAGGAATGGGGGCAATTAGAGGGGAAGCAGCGCAGCGCCGGTGCCCCCAGCTCCCACCCCCATGCATCTTCTCACGCTGCCGCGTTCGGGTTCATCGCCCTCGTCGCTGGTGGAGCTCTGGGATCCCTACAGCAGCTCTCGTCCTCCTGCAGAGTGAGGGGATCAATCTGGGTCTCAGGAGATGAAGCCTTCAACAACCCACATGTATCATTGAGAGCACTGTGGGGGCCAGAGCTCCAGCAAAGCCCGGCATCCAAAGCTCCCCCAGCCATTCTGGAGGAGAGCAGCAGTGGTTGGARGCAGCTGGAGGGTTTACAGATGGTGAAAAGTCTCTGCTCAAAGGCAAGGAGGGTGTAAGTGGGATGCAGAGATGGAGGAGCTGATGGGACAGGTCACGTTGCACAAAGAAGGGCTGCGTGGGGGAACTGGGGTACAGTGTATGCTGGGGGCTGACAATATCATTCCCGAGATATTCCCCCTGCCTTGCTGATGGGCTTTCTGCAGGTGAACTGCAGAGCAAGGATAAGTTTATTTCCCTCCCATGTGACAGGAGCTTTATTGTCTTTTGTCCCTTCTGGACTCGTAAGGCAGTTTCTGAAGAGGGATACGCTGCCTTCAGGAAACTGTTAATGGGGGTTTGTCTTTGGTTTTAATTAGATCCCTTCAAGGGAAAACCTCCTGGCCTGCTTTATTATCCAGCTTTGTCAGAGCTTGTCTGCTTTATCTAAACACTTTGCAGAAGTCTCTTTACCTGTTTGCTTACTGGAGACATTATCATAATCCTGGTCAATTGGAAAKGGGGAGCAAAGACAGCTCAGCAGACAAGCGAGTGCCATCAGCTTACAGCTAATGGAGATCACTTTCCCAGRCAGGTAAAGAAGCTGATGAGGTGCTCCTTGTGCCAGGGTATCTGTAAGTATTCTTTGKAGTGCCAATTGCCCAGGCACACAAAAACTGGCAGTGGGAAGGTGAGGTCAGCTGGGAAGGTGCCTCCAGAAATGCCATGAGCTCTGTGCCAGCTGATGGATGGGGCTTTTCTGCTGGTGGTGGTTCTGACACATTCCCAGGAGGAGCAGGAGGGCTGGTTTTTTTGAAGGAGGGTGGTTTGTCTGGTCATCTGTAGCTGCAGGGGAGTCTGGGCTCTGGTGGAGAGGAGCATCATGCTGTACAAAGCCGAAGGGACTTGGTCCTAAATTAGCTATTGAGTGGCAGTGACTGAAGAGTGGGCTGGAAGGATGGGAAGCAGGAGCTTTTGCCTCCTTGCTCTTGGCATGGCTTTGTTACAGAGGTCTCCAAGTTGCTGCTGCCTGCTCGTTCCAAGTGATTTTGAGGGCAGTACCATGGACAAGGGAGGGTGATGCTGTCCTTGCCCTCCCTCCTGTGAGAGTGTCCACCTGGGGCATCCCTGGGTGCTTGTGCAGGTGCAGCCCTGTGATGTAAACGTGAGCTGTAAATGCAGAATGAACCACCCCAGTTCTCAGGTGTCCTGCACCAGCCCCAGATCTCCTCAGGAAGCACAAAGCTGGGCAGCAACAGTGGAACGTTCTCAGAGCCGGCACGGGCGTCTCATCCCTGTCACTTCAAACCCAAGTCCTTGTGCTTCACCCCTAATGAGGGGACCCRAGAGTACCTCGCAGGGCTGTAGTCTGGATATTTATATGAGCGCAGACATGCAAGTTGTCTGTTTTACATATTGCTGCCCTGATTTTTCAGTGCACGCAATGAATAATTTACAGAAGCCGTGTGTAAGTATCTCTTTATTATTCATTATAATGAAGTGAGACAGCAGTAATAGTCCACTAGACTGGAATCCCCCAGGGCCGAACTTAACTCGGCTGTGCTTAGCTCTCCCCCAGTTAATTTGAGGGAAGAGAGGGCTCGGTTTCCCAGCAAGGACAATGCTGTCTGCTGGCACAGGGCTGCCTTGGTCCAGCAGAGCCGAGCTGGCGCCGGGGCACGTCTGACCCCAGGCAGGCTCCCCTCGAGCCGGCGGTGCCGCGGCACACGTGGAGGGCCATCCGTCTTCCCCAGCGTGTGTGATGGGGCTGGCAGAGACGTACAGCCCCTGCAAGGGGAAAATTACTTGTTTGCAGGAGGATATATGGCTCGTTCCTCTGAACTGAGCACCCGGGGGGACCCTCAGACATGCCAAGTGTCGCCCCTTCCCTGCGCCCGATTAATAACCTCGATCGAGGTGACGCTCTGCAATCTCAGCAAGGGGGGCATATAATACATCCGGAGCTGGGCAGGTGAGGTGCTGCAATGGGGACGAGGACAGGAACAGCTTCCCAGCCCCTCTTTGAATTTACAGGCGTGTGGAGAGGGACTTGCRTGAGTTTCTTGATTGACTGTAGGTGCCTTTTCCTACGATCTTGGCTGCACAGAGCTGCTGCAGGTCTGCCACTGCCGGCACTAGCTCACGTCTAGCTTGATTTTCCCCTTTTTTTTTCTCAAGCTTCCCTAGCCTGGTCCTGAGGTGGCAAAGGTGAAGCTCCCAAGAGATGCTGGGCTCTTAATTTAACCAAACACTCAGAGCTTTTGCTGCAGATACCACGGYGGCAGCAGAGAAGGCCACAAGTAAATAGATGGAGAAGAATCTATCAAAGAGCACAAAAAAGCCATGTTTTCCAGGAACATTTTAATTCCCTTCCCCCCCATCCCGTTCCTTGCCAAGTGTAACTCACCGCCGTGGACTGGAGCTGCCGAGCTCCTGCGCGTCTCAGAGCAGGGAGGGTGGGAGCCAGGCAGGAAATAAATAATGGAAACGACTGCGTTGTGTTTTCAAGGCACTTGTAGGATTTACAGCTGCTTATCCAAATGTTCCCTTCCCTTCCCTGCGTGCTGGCTTGGCTGTCTTCAGCTGTTTCTGTTCTTCCCCTCTCTCTGTGCRTGTGCTGTGGCCCCTGTCCCCAGCAGTAGGGGTGTTTATCACCCCGGGGATGGCTCGAGGGCCGTGCTGACAAGCTGAACTGTCAGCACATTTTACAGCTTCATCTGGAATTCTCAGTGCACAGCGGAGGCAAGGGGGGCTGTGGAGATGGGTGAGAAGGGGGGATAGAGATGGTCTGCCTGGCTTGCAGAGGTCAAACAATGGGAATTTTGTTTGTGGYTCCCCAGTTGTGTGTAAAAGAAAAAGGGAGGTTTTATTTTTCCGGTGAACCTGCTGTTTATGTGAAATCTCAGATGATGGGGGGATGTGGAAAGAGGGAGCACAGCTGTGGCATACAGCATCTCCGTGCTGGCAGAGCTGGGCAGCCACACTCCCATCCTTGTSCCATCCCTTTTTGTGACCTGCTGTGCTCCGTGTGTGTCCGTGTGTGACGCTCTGCGTGTCCCCTGCAGGTGTACTGTGGATGACCGGGTGACGCGGGTGGCGTGGCTGAACCGCAGCACCATCCTGTATGCCGGCAATGACAAGTGGTCTATAGACAACCGYGTGGTCATCCTGTCCAACACCAAGACCCAGTACAGCATCAAGATCCACAACGTGGACATATACGATGAGGGCCCCTACACCTGCTCTGTGCAGACAGACAATCACCCCAAGACTTCACGCGTCCATCTCATCGTGCAAGGTAGGTCTGARCGTGCCTCGTGCTGCTGCTGCATGGTTTGATCTGGAAGGCTGGGAAGGGTTTGGAGGCCCTCTTGGTAGTGGAGTTGGAGCCAGTATTAGTTATTTCAGAGATTGCACGGCACGGGAACAGCGGTGTGGACCATGCCTGGGAGGAGATGAACRTGCATTGTCTCAGCCTTGCTGAGTTGTACAATCATCAGTGGGGCAGAGGACACCCGGGAACTGGCAGTGAAGCTGCTGAGCTCTTCTTTATTCCCCCTTTGCCTGTCCCCTGCTGTGAATCTGACCTGTCTCCACTGCTTGGAGCCGTGTTGCTCAGCTTGCTCCATCAGGGATTTGTTAGTAAGGTGCTCAGGCACACATTCGAAGATGCTTCAGGAGAGCCAAAAGCAACGTGSTGCCAGGCACAGAGGAGAAACAGATCCCAACAGCACAAAGCTCCATGGTTTTGGGAGAGAGGTCGAAGTCGCTGTGGGGCCATGAAGGGCTCTTGGCACAGGGCTTCATAGGCAAGTGTATCAATATAGCAGATGCTGTTGGGCTGTAAAGCAGTGTCCTGAGGCTGTTCTGATGGGGGGGATCCAGGTGCTGGCAGATCAGAGGAGCCAGCAGCACTCTGATGGATGCTGCCTCTGGATTCCTGCGGCTTTCCACCAGCCACTGGCTTTTGTCCGGTCTCTAGATTAATTTTTCAGAGTTAGTGTTAGTTCAGGTTAGATAAAGATAATGAAAGTTTCCTAATCCTCTTAAAGAAGATTTATTTGGCTGAGTAGAAAGCTCTCGGAATACAATAAAGCGTGTATAAAACCAGGACCTAATCTTTCCTTTAATTTCAAACAGCTGATGGGTATTGATTTTGCAATGAGCAAATCTGAAAACTTTCTCAGCCTCGACACGTCTCTGAGAAGCCCCCAGCAGAGTTATGTATGTATTTATGTACTCTTCTCATTGGCTAGAGGCAGGGGTTGATTGTGGTCACCTGTCCAACAGGCTTTCCTGCCTGGTGGTTGTGTTGGGAAACCCCGGATTGTGTGCACCAGGTTGTGGTGAAGAAGGGGAGAGCTCACCTGAGGAAGAGGGGAGTGGAGATCCACTGGAAGCATCCTTCTACCTGCTTGTTCCGAGCTGTCCCTCTCCTCCCTTTTGAGTTGTGTGCGAGCTGTCCATCTGTGAGGTTTAATCTGTTTATCCTGTCTGCTCTCTAATCGTGCTAATCCATCCAGTCAACACCGGCGAAGTATCCGAGTGCTTTGCACCTAATGAAATCAGCTGAACTGGCAGTGATGCTCAGCACCCCCTGCCCTCACCCCTTTTTCAGGGTGATGCAGGCACTTGCCAGGCATGGGCAGGTGAAGGTGAGGGACAGCTTGTGTCCAGAGTGAYGGTCTGGTGGTGAGGCATTCCTAACCGTGCTGGGGAAAGATTTATTTCCTGGTGTGAGCAGGTCCTGTTGAATTGCTCCCACCACAGTGACGACTGTGGTTCTCAGCAGTGTCACTTCTGCACAGCTGGAGGGAAGCGTGTGAGGAACTGGGGGTGCGGGCACAGTTCAAGTGGTCCATGCTGAGCAGTGTCTGTACTTCCCTTTCAGTGTGTTAAGCTCAAACCACACGGTTTGCCCAGCTGAGAAAATCCATCTGTAGGTGCCTTTGATGGTGGTGATGAGAGAGGCAAATCCTCCTATGCTCTGTTCCCAGTGCAGCCTGAGGAAGAGAAGTTTGTATGGATATGCCATAGCAGCCGTCCAATATCTGAAGGAGCCTTACAAGGAAGTCAATAGGGCACTCTTCATCAGGAATTGTAGTTAAAAGGAAAAATTGGTTCAAATGAAAAAGAGGAAATTTAGGCTTGATGTAAAGAAAAAATTCCTTTCTGTGAGGGTGGTAAGGCCCTGGCACGGGTTTCCCAGAGAAGCTGTGGTTGCCCCATCCCTGGAAGTGTTCAAGGTCAGGTTGGACAGGGTTTGGAGCAACCTGGGATAGTGCAAGGTGGGGCTGCCCATGGCAGAGGGGTGGAACAAGATGAGCTTTAAAGTCACTTCTAACCCAAGCCATTCTATCATTCAGCTCCACTGCAGTTCCTTGGTGGCTAAGTTGTGCTTTCTGTGGGGGTGAGCACCACACAGTCCTTTGCTCAGTGCTGAGAGGAAAGGAGTGATTTTCCAAAGATGGATTTGGTCCTGGCTGTAACTGCAAGCMGAGCACACACTTTACAGGGATGGGAGCAAAGCCCTAAACCTCAAAACTGAGGTTTAGCTCTGTCCTCTGTTTTGTTGCCCTCGCTGTGCCAGCAGGATGGCAAACAAGCAGTAATGACCAGTTAGCAACTATATTCAGGTCAATTAATTTCTATTTGTATTTTGCAAAACTATAAGTTGGCCGGAGAGAGTATTGATTCTTTGTGCCCGTGTTCAATTGGGTTTTAATTGTGCTACTGAGGGGCCCAGCCTTCCCTCCCAGCAACCCAGCAATAAATCTGCCAGGGAATTGCCGTCAACAGTAAATGTGTCTCTTAGTAGCACTATTAATATGTCTCTTGCATTGGTTCATTGCAACAGCCGTTAACAGGGTTTATAAGAGCATAGATGGCAGGAAGCCAGAGGGTTTTTTTTTTCATCTCCCTTTTCCTCTTTTTGTCAGGAGCTGCCTCGTGATGAAGGGATGGATGCTTTCAGAGACATACGTGGTGCTTATGGTGTGCTGGCGTGTTCTGGGGAGAGTTTGGGATGCAGAGAGAACAGGCATTTCAGCTCACATAAGTAGGAGATGAGCCACCCCATCCTCCTCTTCTATAAAGGCTGGAGTGGAGATGAAGTGAGGGGGACCTTGGTGAGCCCTCCTGCCTCTGGGGTGAGCACTGTGAAGGCCACCYCTCAAAAAGGGGGAGAGGGAGAGCTCCTGGGAGGTGCAGGCTGGCAAGGAGGAGCTGGCACACCTTAATGGTATCATGCTGCAGGATGGTTTTGGGGTGAGGAGTGTGGTAGGCAGGACACAGCCCTGCCTTCATGTCCTGGGCTGCTTCAGGGTGTACTTCAGTCTGAAACGTGGAGCTCAGGGTCAGTGTTKTGGAGGAGGCTGTGAGCTTGGGATCTCTTCTGCTGGTGAATGCTGGTACTGGCCATCCCTACCTAACAGTGCTCTTTGGCATTTCTCTGATGTCCTCTGTTTCTGATTCATTTAGAGAACCCTTCCCTGCACTGCCTTAATCCTGCTCACCCTAATGAAGCCTCTCCCAGCTGTTGGCCTTGTTTGTTGTTGGCACAATCCATTTCCCATCTTGGTGTTTGCTGCTTTCCTCGCCCTGGGAACCAGGGCAGGTTTTGAAGGGCCATGGCCTTTGTTTGCAGGGTGTGGKTGTGTGGTGTGTTACCCAAACGCACCCAGGGATGCTCTCCTGGAGCTGATCCTGTGTTTCACTTGTCACCTCTCAAAGCAGCAGCAGTGCAGATGTAGCTTCTCAGTGAGTGTTTCAAAACCAAACTGAGTCTTTTACTTTCCTCTTGTGATAACAACCGGCTGCTTAAGGCTCTCAAAAGGCAACCCCCCCACCAAGCCACCCCCATTGAGATCTTTTTCTCCAAAGGGAAAAGGTTGCATGGAAAGTGCCCACTAGACCTCTRTCTCAACCTTCCTTCYTCCCTGAAGAAACAGAGGATGGGCARGAGAGTGAAAACGGCCAAATGATGGTGATGCAGGAGCAGTGTGGCAGTGAATTCAAAGACAAAGCAGCCCAGAGAAAATCTGGAAGGAATAGCAAAGTTTGAAGAAGAAAGCAACTAGAAGGGAGAAAAAAAAAAAAAAAAAAAAAAAAAAAAAGGATGAGAAGAAAAGCCCAGAGACACTAGAACAAAGGAAAGAGAGAAGGAAATCTGTGCACACAAAAAAGCACCGGAGCATCAAAAGGGCAGGAGGCGGCAAAGGGGAGAAATGAAAGAGTAATGAAGGAGTGAGAGCAGGGAGAGGGAGAAGGTCTGGAAGGAGGAAGAGTCAGACTGGCAGGCAGAAAACAGCATGCACTGCACAGACAGGAACAGCCACTGTCCCTACAGTGCCTGCCATGACGTGCTAACCCAAAATCCGGATGGGAGAGCAGGAAAGGGACAGGATGGGCTGCACCCAACAGCATCCTGGGGCTCCCAGTCTCAAAGCTGCCTGAAACTGGTGAAGAGGAGCCATCTGATGTCCCACAGGGACCAGCAGCAACAGATGATTAATTACTGCAAAAAAACAAAAGTGTGGAAGAGGAGGGAGAACTGGTGAAGTTGTTTCCGCATTATATTTCCGAACAGAAAGAACATTTTAGCTCGCGCACAAATAGCTCCCTGGGAAGCACTCTCACTTCCTAATTGTTCATAAATTTACTGACAGGTGGTTACACAGTAGGTATAACACTGTGAGTTTCAGTTTTATTGCTTTCCCTGTCTCAGTGTGAAAACTTGGAGAAGAAGAATGCACTGCGAGCAGTCAGGCAACTCCTCCTGGCAGAGGGTGCTTGGTGCCTGTATTTCATTTTTGCCATGTTCCTCCCTGTAAAAGGATCCCACAGAGAGTGTTTTACTGGGGGAAGGCTGTGAAAAGAGGGTGTTAAAGACCACAAGAAAGGGGAAAGGAAGATATTACCATAGGGGAGTGCCTGTAGGAAAAGTGAGGGCATGACACGCAGCTTGCTTGACAGGGAAATTTGACAAAAATAATTTTGTTGACCAGACTGTAGCTTTTAGAAGTGTTTAATCCATTATCTCAATAAAATCAGCTCTGACGAGCCTCTCAGACTGGGCTGTCACCAGAATGGTTCGATCAGAGATGATCATCATTGCTGCTGAGAAGCAACATGTTGTTAAAACTCTCAGTGTCACCTCCTTGCCCCAGTCACTTCCCCCACAGGAACACTGAGGTGCATTTGCACAGGGTTGCTCTGTGTGTCCTCACAGGTGTCTCCTGCACCCCAAAAGCAATGAGCTGGAGAGAGGGAAAACATCCATTTCCATCTGCCAGCCAGGATCTGGCTCTCAGGTGCCCCATTTAAGGGCATCAGCCCCAAACAGGAGCTGTTCCAGGTCTCACATTGCTGGTGCCTTCAGCAGACACACAGGGACTGGAGGAGGCCCCAGYGCCACCCTGCTGTGCTTCTCATCAGTGAAGGAGATGGAAAGCACAGGCAAAATGTGAGCTTTCAGCATATTTGCCTCCTTTGTGCTGACTTTCTGAACGCTAATGAGACCTCGCACAGTGACACCTCTGACAGCCCCATCCTGCCTGTGCTGGGGAGGCTTGTGCAGAGCTGCAGATGCCTGGGGCTATAGGCAGCTGGGGTGCTGGGAAGGGAGGCAGTGTCATCTCCTGCAGGCATCCCTCCCCTGCTAGGGTGACAGYCCCTCTCCCTGCTGGTGACAGCATCACCTGTCACAGGACACAGCTGGACACTGCAGCTGGAGAGGTGAGGGAGCTGCATGAATGCTGCATCTCCCCAAGACGGGAGAGGTGTGAGAGGGGATGGGAAGYGAGGTGCCAGGGCAGAAGCAGTACGTGCTGTGGGTGTGACAGTGTCCATGGAGGCTTCAGAGCTCTGAAGATGAGATGTCCCATCTCTGCTGCCCCTATGGGGACCTGTCCCCCAGGTAGAGGTGGACAAGTGGCTGTTGCCYGGCGGTTTGAAGAGCCCACAGTTAYCCATCTGTCATCTCCCCTTATCAGCAGTGTGGGAAGAGATCTCTTGTAATGGATTAGGAGCTAATGATGTGGAGGAGGGACATCAGTTGCATGTGTCAGCCACTRTGCTCATGCAGGCTCTCTGCTCCGAGGCGTGCGGCAGTAATGATCTGGCAGCTAAAAATAATGCAGGGCCACGGCGGCGAGCGGCTCCGGCAGGGATCGGTGCTCCGGAGCGGCCGGGGATGAGTCAGCCTGCACACGGCCGAGTGCGTCACCGTCATGTGCGCTCCCTGATCACGCAGAGATTCCCGAGGTGCTGATTTTCCCCGCGTGGTTTGGCAGGGAAGAGGCGTCCCTGCCAGCACTGACCATCCCTCCTCACGCCTGGGTGTCCGGTCTGAGCTCTCCCTTTTGCCTCCAGATGGGACAACGAGGTGCAAAACCATCCCTGGTGCCTGGAGTGGATGGTGGGATGGAACACACTGGGGAGAGTCCCAAAGAGATCCCGAGTATTGCACGTGGCATCCACAGGACATGGCAGTGTCACCAAGGTGTGATCCCATGGCCATCCCCGCAGGGCCCAGTCTGGGAGGTGAGGGCAGGGATGGCACCTCACAGTCCCCATGGATGGTGGCACACACTGGCTTGCACCCAGGCCCCACAGAGAGTGTGGATCAGCACATCAGGCAGTGCMGGTCTCGAGTGGTAAAGGGAGGAGATAAATCACGAGCTTATTGTTATTGAATTTAGTGGCATCGCTTTCACATTCAATTTCTCTCGCCGGCTTTCCGAACAAACAAGAAATTACAGTGCAAATGTATTTTTTGGCTTACCAAACCTTATGCATTGACTTCCCTGTGATTAATATTACACRGGGCTGACGAAACCCTCTGCGCGCYGYTTGTCGCTCCAGTGAGACCGTGCTGCTCCTCACTTCCTCAGGGTTCATTCTTTATTCAATTTGCTTGTCGTTGTAAACTTCTGTGAGGAAGGACTATGGATGAAAGGAGATAGAGATGGTGTTCTGCCCTGTTTTTCTCACAGCAGCTGTGTAGGGCAGAGGGAGAGAGATACAGGGAACCAAAGGTAATTCAGGGAAAGGATGCTGTCAGCAGGTGAAGGACTGGGAACGGTACCCACAGTCGTGCTGGAGGGCTGCAAGGCATTAGCAGGGCTACTTGACCTGGGAGGGGACCAAGAGGGATCTATAGGGCATGAGAGAGCCTTTGGACTCCATGCCCAGCACTGATCCCAAGCTGTCACCACCTTGAGACAAGGCAGCTTSGGTGGGATGTGCTTGTCAGGGCAGCCATGCCTTGGCCATCCATGTCTCATGGTACTGACAGGGTGTGGCTGCAGGCTGGTTTTATCCACAGTCATGTTTGTCACCAAACTCGCTGTGCCTGCATCCCAAAGTGACTCCAGTTTCCACCCACTCCTCCCGTAGCGTTAAATCCTCCCATGGCAAACCAGTGTGTGTCCTTGAGACAGCATCTTTGACAGCCCAGTCAGTGGGATCTATAAAAATGTGATCAAGGTCCTTCGATGTCCTTCTCCAAGTCCTGGTAACCTCATAGACAATGATCTCAGTCACGGGTATTGAGCTGCCCAGTGGGGTCCCCGTGCTGTCCCTGGATGTCCCTGCACTGCTGGCTCACAGGGGCACTCCTGATTGGATTAGGGCAGACAGGCAGTGGAAGCACAGTGCTTCCCTGGCCTCTGGATGGTCAGGAAATGCAGTTCCCCACTGTGARACCTGCTGGCATGTCTGTGTCAGCAGCCTTTGCTAAGGGAATGGCTTTCAGGCTGATGTGGGTTTGTGTGGCTTGGGGTTTTCCRAATGGGAGCACTGGGACTGTAGTGGTTATGGGTAGTGGTATTTTTTTTTCCACAGGAGTGAAAGTATTTCTGTGCCCAGGAGGGGGACTGGCTCACATCTGTGCCCAGAGCACCAGTTTCTGCATCTCATTTGTGGTCTGGGACTCMGGGGACAGGAAAGGGATGTCAGCCTTGAACTGGAGGTGGCTGGGAGGGCAAGGAGAGAACAATAACCGTGATTTTGCTGATGCTCTGCATCACACGCCATCTCTCTAGTCCTGCATCTGTAAGCAAAAGCTCACAAGGAAGAGACTGGCTGCCGTCTGGAGCAGGGGTGGCATCCCAAGGGCTCAGCATCCCCTAATGATGGTGAAGTCATCTTGAACCAAAACTGCTCACGAGGAGGGTTGGTTTGCAGGCTCAGGAGCAGATGAAAAATGCTCGTTTGTGGGAAGCCTTATCCTAGGTGTTCTTGTAGCTTTCAGATGTTCGTGGTACCACTTTGAGGTGCTGTTACTGGAGGGGAGAGGTGCAAGTATGCTGGTAATATGGATTAGTGTCATCTTGTCTGAGTGAGGAAGGGCCATTTGCAGCCTTCCCAGAGCTCATTGTGGCTGCGCTGTCGGAGTTGGCCGGTTCTGCTCCAAGCGTTAACTACATTTTGCAGCAGTTGCCGGCACACACTTTTCATTTTTGGATTGCTGCTTTCCCCTGAAGGACTCAGACAATCTCCCTCTGCTATAACAGACTGTACTTCTATATTAATGTGTCAAGTTGCTGGGAAATTTACTGCTTTGCAGAACCCATAGGGCTGCAGAGCCCACGCSGCGTCTTTGCCATGGCTCATCCTGCTGTGCTGCCTCTCCCGCACCAGGAGAGAGGAGAACTTCCCTGGGAGTATGAGGAGAGCTTCCCTGGGGGTGTGAGGAGAGYCAGGCAGCCCCACTTTCCCTTGCAGGCAGTGCTGGTGTTGGCCACAGTGGTTTTCAGGTGATTRTCCTGGAATCCCAGTGCTGCAGCAGAGCCCTCAGTGCAAGAGTTGGGCATCTGATGCCACTTGACCTGGGCTCTCAGCATGTTGTGTGCTTGGGGAGGGGGCACAGGGCATCCTTTCTAGCATTGTAGGTATGCTGTTTCCTTTGGGAAAGGTTGTTAAATGCGGCCTCATTTGCTCCCTGGGGTGCAGACCCTTTAGGGGGTTGTGTCCGACAGCCCAGAGCACCAGGAAGCAGCATCGGCAAGTGAGCTTTAATTGCTTTTTGCCATGGCCAGGGATATTTATGGGCACGGAGATTGCCAAGTTATTTATTAGATGGAGTATCTGGGGATAGAGTAATATAAATCACCCTGGCCGGTATTGAAGGAGCAGACGCTCAGTAATTTAAACAGCTTTAATAAATATGCTAAAATATGAGCCTTGTCGCAGGCCATAACGAGAGCTGGTTATCGGGGTCTCGGCCACGGAGTGGAGGGGCTGGCACAGTGAGTGGACCCCTCCACACCCCAGATCCATGTTTGGCCCCAGTCCAGGATACTGGTTTGGAGATGTGGAATKGCTGACTGGGCAACGGAGAGGACACCAGCCTCACACAATGGGACACGTCTCATGGCTGGGGCCTCCCAGCTACGCCTGGCAAGCTGGTGTGTTGATGGTGTCTTTGGTGGCCTTTGTGTCTTGCAGTGCCCCCCCAGATTGTCAACATCTCATCGGACATCACCGTGAACGAGGGCAGCAGCGTGACCCTCATGTGCCTGGCCTTTGGCAGACCAGAGCCCACCGTCACGTGGCGGCACCTCTCCGGGAAAGGTGAGCCCTTGCTTGGTGGATGAACTGCCTGGGTCTGAGGAGGGCTCATCCTGGCCTGTATGGGAGGCATGGTTGTCCCCACAGGGGGGATCTGGGTGGCATTAAGTGGACTCACAGTCAGAAATGCTGACATTTTGGCGTGGCCTGGGATGGGGCTTCCTGGGTGAAGGAGATGCCAGATGCCCAGGCAGGGGGTGTTGGGGCAGGGGAAGTTCTTGCTGTTGGTGTCCATGGGTGACGGTGCCACACGTTCAGTACATCCCCCAGGGCAGACCTTTGTGAGTGAGGACGAGTACCTGGAGATCACAGGCATCACCCGGGAGCAGTCTGGGGAGTACGAGTGCAGCGCCGTCAACGACGTGGCCGTGCCGGACGTGCGGAAAGTCAAAGTCACCGTCAACTGTGAGTGCAGGGCACGGGGGAGTGGTGGGGAGGAGGTGGGTGCACGTGGCCCAGTGTGACACAGAGGGGTGTCTCTGCAGACCCTCCRTACATCTCCAACGCCAAGAACACGGGCGCCTCGGTGGGCCAGAAGGGCATCCTGCAGTGCGAGGCTTCGGCCGTCCCTGTGGCGGAGTTCCAGTGGTTCAAGGAGGACACCAGGTGAGGAGGGGCTGCAGAGGCAGTGGAGGACAGGGGGGGCAGGTAGAGGGGGGTGATCATGTGGAAAATGACTGGGATCGAGTCCTTCTTGGTGGGTGCTCAACTAAGGGCTGAGGAAATCCCAGAGCTTTTACTCCCAGGGATGGTGGCTGTGGGACACATGGGTCAGGCTGGGTTATGGGATGGAGAATTTGTCTTCAAAACTGGGATGCTCAAGTCCAGTGGGGGAATGTGTGGGTGTACAGTGATGCTGGCTGCTGGGAAGCCAAGGGGTGCCCAGGGATGGGCAAGACACAATCCAGAGCCCCAGTCCAGCGCTGCCATCCGCCTTTCTCTTCAGGTTAGCAAACGGGCTGGAGGGAGTGCGGATCGAGAGCAAGGGCCGCCTGTCCACGCTGACCTTCTTCAACGTCTCGGAGAAGGACTACGGCAACTACACGTGCGTGGCCACCAACAAGCTGGGCAACACCAACGCCAGCATCATCCTCTATGGTAGGTGCCGGTTTTTTTTGCAGTAAGGTGAGGTGGCAAGGAGGAATATGAGAACAGCGAAGGGGAGGCATTTGGAGAGGAGGAGGATGAAGAAGAGGAAGAGGAGGAGGATGAAGAGGAGTTTGAAGAGCACAGTGAAGAAGAGGAGGATGAAGAGAAGGAGGCTGGCAGACGGCCAGCGGTGGAGTGATGGAGCAGAGCTGGCTGCATTTGGTGTTGCTGGTCCATGGAGGTGCTGAACAGCACAGACCCCCAGCAGTGAGGTCCTGCMMGAGGATGAGATCTSTATCAGCCTGACCCTGGGTGCACAGCACAGTTGGCCACAGTTGGCTGAGCCCTGGTGTTGCTGGAGCACAGGGGTGAGGAGGGAGCCTGGCACAGGTGAGAACATGCTCGGGTGCATGGTGGGCGGGGGGGTTCTCCCTTGTTTGCTGCTGGCAGGACTGCCAGCAGTGATCACACCGTGCTGSCAATAGCAGGTGACATCAGCCTGGGTGATTCAGGTGGCCAGGGCAGGAAGGTGTTTGAGGAATGGTGTCATCAAGGACAGCTGTCATTGAGGAAGGTGATGTGCACCTGTGGCATGTCCCTTTGGCATTCTGTCAAGCCCTGAGGGCTGTCACGATCCAAGGGTGGACAGCAGGAGCCTGCCTTCCCCCGGCAGCAGGGAGAGGATGGAAGKCAGGTAGCAGGCTCAAGGAGATGTTGAGAGGGAGAAGAGTTTCCACAGCAGCTTGGACTTCGGCAGCATCAGTGGGGACAGTGGGAACAAGGCTCTGCACTGTGGTGGGGGCCTGGGGGGGTGCTTGGTGATTTGGGGTGGTGGGAAGGGCACATCTTTGGTTGTGGGGCTGGCTGGCCCATTTGGGTCTTTTCTGCTCCACTCTGTTCTGTTGTGTTCTGTAGGGCTGTGTTTAGGTCTGGTGAGTGCCAGTCTGTGGTGTTGGGGTAGGGACTGCTCTATTCTATTCTATTCTATTCTATTCTATTCTATTCTATTCTATTCTATTCTATTCTATTCTATTCTATTCTATTCTATTCTATTCTATTCTATTCTATNTTCTATTCTATTCTATTCTAACCAGTTCTCCTCTGCCCTGGCCTGATTTCTCCTCTTTGGGTCAAAGCTCTGGGTTCTGTTCCCTCTCCACTCTTCTGGTCTCTTGTCTTGTGTTTTACCTTTTTGGTGAAGAAATTCTTCCCAATACCCAGTATAATGCAGTATAGTATAACAGACTATATATAATGTAACATAAAACAAAGATAATATAGTATAGATTATTAATAATATCATATAAATAATACAAATAAATAGATATTAAAATGAACGTTTGTATATTGTATTTAGTAATAGTGTCTTGTTGACATATATTATTATAAATTAGCATATTGTTCTTTATTATGTATTATATATTATACTCATAGTATATAAATTATACATTATCTAGTATACATGATTAGTTTTTATGTAGTAAAATATATAACTTACAATGTATATGAGGTATTTTATATAKATAAGGTTTAGGGGTTTAGGAGTTACAGTGGCAGTGCTGAATTGATGGTTGGATTTTTATGCTCTTAAAGGTGTCTTCCAGCCTTGATGATTCTATGACTCTGTATAGTAAATATTGTATTTATGATATTTAGTACATAAATAAGTACATTAAGTTTCCAATCCAGCTTTCCTGATATCCATTTGTTTTTCTGTTTCCCTGTCCTGCTGGCAMTCTTACACTTGCTCTTTCTCTGATGTCAGACAAAATAATACCACCTAAATCTCTTTTCTCCATGACTTGAAAACCAAACTAAAGAAAAAGTTGCATGGCAGGTGAATCCCTGTACTCAGAAGGGGACTGGATTAGGGATTTTTGGTTTTGTTCCAAGCTATCTCATGGTTATCTTTTATTTGACAGCATGTGTTTCCAGGCATTTTTTCTTCTCTCAGCAGTTAGTGTTGCTCTTTACACACTCCTCCAGTGACAGCACAGCAATCCTCTCACACCAGTTATTAATTGATGCCAACATGCAGAGGAAACAAAATTTCACCTTGTTCTAATAAATTAATCCCCCAAACACGTCCAGCAGGCTGAAGTGAAGTACATTAGAGGTGATGGCAAAACAGGGATATTAAAAAAATCATCCATAAAAAGGGAGAAGTAGGAGCCCAATCCTGTGGCCRAGTTTAACAAACTCCCCCTGCCTTGTAGCAACTCCTGTTAGTAATGCTCTGTTCAGTGGGATCCTAATACTCCCCTAATCCTTGTTTTATATAAGGAAGACTAGGAAAATATTTACTAGTGAGACAGCAAGAAAAAGCCTTAGGAAGGAAAAGTTAAAACTCAAAATGTTCCMTGTGTTTTCATGTGGGTATTTACCTGCACCAACAATGAAGCTTAAATTTGTCTTTGGAAGGATATTGGCACATCCTTTGGATATTGCTGTGTGAACACTCAGGATACCTCAAGCTATTTTAATTTTGTAACTTTTAATGGAGAAAAAGGCAAACATTCATATTCTGTTCCCCCTCCTCCCTCTTTCAAGTGTGTATGGAGTGAAACACGCTGCAGCAGTGAGGAGCAGGCCATGGAGTGAGCTCAAAAAGGAATCCAAGCAGGTGGGATTCCATCCCTCCTCGAGGATTGCGCTTTTTTTCATTTTGTGAACATGTTGTGAAATTCAACAGCTTGTCAGTCAAAACTGCAGCTTCTTGGAAACGCAGGGGAGAGTGGAAAAGATGGGCTCTGTGGAGAGCTGCTATTTGGGTATGTGCGTGGTGTTTCTTGGACAGTCTCTACCAGCCTCTGCCAAAGGGGAGAGGAGCACAAGTGGTTGGAAATCTGCTGATTTTTTTATTTAAAAATGTAATGTCTGGGTTCACTTCTTGATGAGCACTTTTGTATTTTTTACTTGCTATTTATGTGTGGAGATAGGGGGAGAAAATCACCCAGACCTGGGTCTTTACATCTCTTTCAAGGGCAGCTTGTCCCCTCAGTCCCCAAGGGAAATTCCCCCAAGCCTCCATTCCAAACTGGGAGCTCTGGGACCTTGTATTGCCCCTTTCCATTGAAGAGCTATTGGAATAAAGAGAGATGTGGATGTTTTGTAAAAGATGCCATCTGCATTTTTCCAATGTTCAGGGTCTCATTTCTAGTATGTAATCTCTGTGATTGATGATTGGGTGAGTTAACTGAATATAAGTTAAAATACCAAGTGTTAGATGTGATTTAAACCAATTATTCTATGGAGAGATAAAATCTTTTCATGCTTTATTGTGCACTCTCTTAAGAATCAGCAGCTTCAGACTAAATACATAAAAGCAAGGGAAAGCAATTATGTCTTTAAGAATAAGAGCTCTGATTCAATATTTAAAGACTGCTTGACTTAAAACACTTAAAACACGAGTCATAGAATCACRGAATGGTTTGGGCTGGAAGGGACCTTAAAGCTCASCCAGTTCCAYCCCCAGGGTGCTCCAAGCCCCAAAGTCCAACCTACCCTTGGACACTTCCAGGGATCCTGGGGCAGCCACAGCTTCTCTGGGCAACCTGTGCCAGAGCCTCACTACAAATATTTGAATTTTGCAGAAAGAAAATCAATGCAAAACATATGCAAAAAAAAAAAAAAAAAAAGTAAGAAATGGCATCTTTGCCCTGTTTACCTATTGCTGTGTAGTGTCTGTGATTGCAGTGATTTTCYGTGTTTATTTGTGCACACAAACCAGTAATCTGGCAAACCTAGGAGATATTAGGGAGTGGAAGTTAGTAAAGAGAGGAGAAGGAGGCAGTGCTGTATTCAGGGAGTATAAATCCGAGCCAGGTCTTTTATACAGGAGAGAAAGTAATTACCCCACATCTATTTTTGTGTATTACAGGAACTTGGAAGGGCAGGTGAGTCTGTCCAAATGCTCTTTTGTGTCTGCCCACCAGCACTGCTTTTCAGGTCAAGGGAGCAGCTCACACCTCATTTCATCATTCTTCAAGTTGCCACCTGCCATTATTAATACCCCACAAAAAAATCTGAGCTAAGCTCCTAAATTGCTGCCAAAGAATCTGGGGAATTGCAATGCTCAGCTTTATTTTGCTTCAGGAATCTGCTGGGGGACAGCTCAGGAACTGGTGGTCACACACKGCTGTGCCATGGTGCCACAGCCAGCCATGGAAGCAGTGCAGGGTACAACACTTTTGGGTGGGGAATTACAAAGGCTTCCATTCTCTCTGGTCAAGAACAAAATTCTTTTTTCCTGTTAATTGAGTGGGTTACGCTGTGTGGATGTTCTGGGTGGCAGCTGGGCAGATGTCCACCACGTGGCTGGTGCTTGGGGCTTCATGACTCTGTGCTGAGCCATCCATCCTGTCAGCATCTCCTGCTCCAAACACCCCTCAGGAAATGGCAGCTCTCTTCTGGAGCCAGGCTGGGACAGCTGGGAGTGCTCACTGGGAGGAGAGAAGGCTCTRGGGAGACTTCAGAGTCCCTTCCAGTGCCTARAGGGGCTCCAASAGAGCTGGAAAGGGATAACTCTTGGGGTTAATTGGGGTTATTTGGTCAGCTAATTAGCATTTGGGGTTACCTGGGACAAACTCGCATTCTATAGAGAACTTTACGGTTATACTTTAGGTCATTGGGTCACTTTGGCTCAATCAGTTAATATTTGGGGTTACTGAAGATCGTTGGGGTTACTAGAGGTCAAATTTGTTCTGGGCAGAGCACTTTGAGGTTACTTGAGGTCAAGCAGTTCCTATTTGGTGTTACTATAGGTCATTTGGGTTACTAGAGGTCATTGGGGTTACTAGAGGTCAAACTTGTCCTGGGCAGAGCACTTTGAGGTTACTTGAGGTCAAGCAGTTAATATTTGGGGTTACTGTAGGTCATTTAGGTTACTGTAGGTCATTTGGGTTACTAGAGGTCAAATTTGTCCTGGGTAGAGCATTTTGAGGTTACTTGAGGTCATTGCTGGAGGTCAGCCAGATCATATTTGGGGTTACTGTAGGTCATTGGGGGTTACCAGAGGTCAAACTTGTTCTGTGCAAAGCAATTTGAGGTTACTTGAGGTCATTGTGGGGTTACTTGAGGTCAACCCRTTCATATTTGGGGTTACTTTAGGTCATTGGGTTACTTGAGGTCAGCCAGTTAACATGGGATTATTTGAGGTTGTGTTCCATCTCTGGGGGGGCTTCACTGAGTTCAACCATTTTTTGTGTTCCAGTACTTGAGGTCACCCACTCCAGCAATGCCACCAGAGCTGGAAGCTGAGCTGGTGTCCCTGTCACAACTCCTTCTGTTCCATTTCACACCAAGGAACCCCTGTGTGCTGCTGCTGTGCCCTGCCTGCCTGCCCTGGTGCCACTGTTGTGCCAGTCCCACCCTCACCACAGCTTCCCTGGTGACTTTGAGTCCCCCTGTCACCCTGAGCTGCTCGTGACAGGCTCCCAGGCCCTTCCCTCTGTCCCCTGGCCCCGGCTGTGCCTCCAAATTCCAGTGAGCACCTGCCCCTCTTGGCCTGTGTGCACATGAGCTCCTCCTTCATTCAGATTTACTGGGGGAAAACAGAGCAAAGCTCTCCAGCTCCATCTCTTCTCCCTGGAGCTCTGTGTCCCTCTGCCCACACCAACCTTTACCTTCTGCAGCTGCAGGTCTGCTGAGATGCTTCAAAGAGACCAACACAGCTTGAAACGTTAAACCAGGCTTTATTAGACCATCATTAACATGACACATCACCCGGGGTTAGGCTTTAATCATCACCAACACACAGGTAAATAATAAGTCTTTAATAAACTTGGCCTAAATTAGCTGTGAGTCACAAACAAGGAGCACTTTTATGGGGGGGCAGAGGTTGTGCCATGGCACTGTAGGTTTGGGCAGCTTTGGAGGTGAGGGGGAAGAGCTTCCTTCATGTCTTGGTGAATGAAGACAGAGCTGAAGTGGCTTATCTTCTTTTTCTTCTGTATTTATCAATGTTCTTCTCTCTTATTGTGAAGGGATGAGGGAAAAACTCCGTCTTCTTCACTGAATATATTTGTTTTGTGGGATTTTTCCCAGCACTTTCCCTGTTATCCTGTGGGGTTACTTTGCCTTCACCTATTATCTTCTTTACCCACTACACATGTGGCTTTTTTCTCTCAAACACTTTTATTTCCACCTGGCCCCTATATTTCACATGTGCAGTTGTCTTCCTGYATTTTCTCTTAACTATTTCATGAAATGCCAATTGCAGACTTTGCCATTAGATGCTATAAATACTCCACATATTATACTATGCTGTAAAATGCTCACCTACAGTCACTGCTCACATTACCACAGTGTTCCAGGGTCTGTGTTTGTGACAAGCCTTAGATCTTGCTCAAATTGTGTCTCCTTTTAGTGTGCAAGAAGCCACCACTTTTTCTTCCTTGCTCTGAGCTGGGTGGCTGTTCAGTCTCAGGGGTGAACATCCCTGCTGGAGTCTTCTTAGAATCATAAYYYGAGTTGGAAGGGACCTTTTAAAGGTCATTTAGCCCAACTCCTCTTCRATGAGCAGGGACAGGCCTTGAAGGGCTGTGCAGTTACCTGAGGGGAAATATCAGGAAAAATCTCATCCTGGGGAGCTTGCCAAGGCTTACTGTGGATGTCTCTGCTCTCAGACATGAGTCACTGGACAGGCTTCCCCCCAGCACGTCCCCAAGACTTCCTCAGACATGAAGAACTGGACAGACTTTCCCCCATTAGCTGCTGCTGCAGACCATGAGGAGCAGAAGGGAACTGTTGTCTTTTCCTGAGTCCTCCAGGAAAGGGAGGCCTCCAGCACATTCCCTTCCCATTTCTCCTGAGTCCTAAAAATGAAAAGCAGCAAGAGACRCATTCTAAATTCCTCATCTCCACGTGTCTGTATTTCATCTGGAGAAAGGTTAATGCCACAACAAACTGGGAGGAGTGAAGTGGAAGGCATGGGGTTTCTTTCCTGGGCAGARAGCAGGCAGGAAAAGAAAGGAAAAGCTATTTTTTGGTGCATRTGAAGGGACTGCTTAGCTCTGTAAACATTTGTGCTATTCCCATGGCTCACACTGAAGTTGAGAGTAACTCCAACAGAGGCTAAGAAAACCCATTCACTGTAGACACACTGATTCCTTCTGACCTTTGTATTCAAGATCTTAAGGGAGAAACAAAATCCCAACCTTGTCATCTGTACTCAAAAATCAAGGTCTCAAAAAAAAAATCTAAGGTTGCCTCATGGAGAAGGAAGGAAATAGCCAGGAAAGGAAGAAAAYAGCCAGAAAAGTGGAACACAGAATAAATCAAGAGGAAGAAAACGAAAAGCAAGCAATAATAAATAACTGCAATAATAAATAAGCTGAGTAGGGGCAGCCAGAGTCCAGGTGCACTCACACCTCATTGCCCAGGCACTGGGGTTTGAGCAAAGCAGAGCCAAAATATTTGCTGGGGTGACAGAGCTGGGAAGCCTCAGTTGAGTTCTCCCCCTGTCCTGGTGGGATGTGTCCTTTTCCCATAGAGAGTGAGAGTTCAGGGAACACACAGGAGTCACAGGCAGCCTGTGATGAAATGAGCCATCTGCCCTGATTTCATGATTGTATCTAATTACTGCTTTATTTTGTCCCTGTATCTTTATTCTTGTCTCTTCTGTAGAGTATCTTTACAATCTTTACAAGGCCAAGCTGTCTGATACAAGAATGCATTCTTCCACAGAAAAGAATAAATTTAAGAGAAAATATTTTTTTTTCTAGTAATGACCCAGCATTTTTGGTTTTATTTCCTCTCTGTGTTAGGTGACTTATCTATTTGGGAGCTCTCCAACTCAACCACAATTCAATTGCTTTAGGATAGATTATGAAATTTCTAAAAGTGTCATTAAATCAAAGCCAATAACCAGTGCAGAACTGTGAACTAGAAAATAGTGATAAGAATTAGTCACACATTAAAATCCACATCTAYAGAGATGCCAGAGAAAGGCACCCATTTAGCAGTGTTTGGGCAGGTGTAAATACATAAAAGTTTAGGCTAATCAGCATTTAGTATTAAACCTGCAGAAATTGTCATTATTTTTATGGTTTTGGATGATGTGCCTAGCTGCTGCCATTGGTTTGAGGGGTCAAAACCAAAGAGGGAGCAGTGACAGGTCTGAGGGAAAACAAGCTAAGAAGCCCTTTCCTTTCTACCTGCAAAGGCTCTACCTGCCCCTAACAAATGTGGGTTTCCACCTTTCATATCCCAAGGTCTATTCAGCAAGGAAATGTCTGATTATGGCTTAGCAGTTCTACCCCTCTTGGATGATCATGTGCTCTAACAATCAATTTTGTTTGAGCATGGGCACGACACAGCTTCTTGCTCATCACTCAATCTTGCCATCATTTCCTTCACCTCCTGGCAGTGCTTGGATTTAACATCTCAGACTCTCCTTTGCCTCTTCCTGAATTAAGATAAATGTTCACAAAAATCAGTAGATAAAAAAGACAAGGAATAACACCATCCTGAGGAAATTATTGTAACTGGATATGATTTCATAGAATCACAGAATGATTYGGGTKGGAAGGGGCTAMAGGAGAGCTGGGGAAGCACTTTTGATAAGGGCATGGACAAGGGGGAATGGATTTAAACTGAAAGAGGATGAGTTTAGATTAGATACTGGGAAAAAAATTACATACTTTGAGAGTGGTGAGGCCCTGGCACAGGTTGCCCAGAGAAGCTGGGGCTGCTSCAYCCCTGGAAGTGTCCAAGGACAGTTTGGATATGGCTTGAAGCCATAACCTGAGATAATGGAAGGGTTCCTGGCCCATGGCAGGGGGTGGAACAAGATGGTTTTTAAGATCCCTTACAACCCAAACCATTCYGGGATTCTRTGATGAAGCCATTCCAGGTGACTGCAGGCCTGAGAGCATATTCACAAATGCTTCACAAAAATAAGAATTCCATTAACTTCACACTTCATCCATGCCCTGAGTTTTGATGATAARACAGCTGAGCGCTTACTTCTCTATTTCTTCCCTTYCAGAATGCCAGTACTGGGACTCACACCTGTGACCTCCCCAAATGCCTCTCCATGGCCAGAGGGAGAGTGCACAGACCCATGGCCCTGTGGCAGAGTGTGTGGTGGCTTCCTCTGCTTCCCTCACTCTGCCCAGCTGTCTCATCCCATCCTGACTGGCCCCCTGTGTGCCCTGCAGCCCAAATAACAGCTCTGAAACAAAAAAAGTGCAACACATCTGCACTCCAGCTCTGTACACAGATGAGCGGCCTCCTCCCTGCCTGTCCTGCCTGCCAAGAGCCTCCCRGCAACCCCAGAGTGCTCCTGCATACCTGAGAATCCACCTCTGGATAATGTCACTTCCTGAGCTGATGATCTTTTGTTACCAGTCACGAGTTGTGCCACCCTGGAGCACCAAGGTCTCTGATCCCAGTGGCTTTCACGTGGTCGTTTGCATCTGGACTCTCCGAGGAGGGCAACTTCCAAGCATGGTGGGGCTGCACTGACACCTGTCCAGGGCATCCTCCTCCTCCTCAGACAAGGACTGTGCCTCCCCTAAGTATTCCTCAAGCTCTTTGCAGACCTCCTCACCTCCTTCTCAMCACAATGCTCTCCAAATGACGGACAAATCCACCACCCCTCCAAAGGGGAACACAACATCCCAGTCAGCTTAGGGGTGGGATGYGAAGGGGCACTGTAAGGACAGCGGGGAGGTGGTTCCCTTTCATTGCAGCGCTGGCCCTAACGCTGCCCTTTGTCTCTTCTCTCCTCCCCGCAGGGCCCGGAGCGGTGCACGACGGCGGCAACGCGGCGTCCCGGCTGGCTGCTGGCCTCTGCCTCTGGGCCACCYTCCTGGCTCGCCTCCTCCTCGACTTTTGATAAGGGAGCGGAGGGTCCCGGGAGGCCTCGCCGCAGCTCTCCCCCCGCCRTGGGCTGGGCCAGCGCGCCGCCCGGGGACTCCTCTCCGTCGGACGGACGGGCGCTGCGCCGGAGGACGGGCGGCGGTGCCGAGCGTCCGAGGATGGCCCCGTCTCCCACGCGCCGGGATCGTCCTCGCCGCCGGCTACGCTGTACAGACCCCACCACGTGCCACCAGACTGTCACCCGCCACCACCGCCCCGGGCACGTGGCCCGGCACGGACGGTGCCCGCTGTGGCTGCCTCGTGGCCAGCGCCGGAGCCGTCGGGGCGGGTGCCGCCCAGAGCCTTCACCGGGATGTCCGTCTCGCCGTCTCACTAAGCCGCCTACGCCCAAAAAGACCCCAAGGTTGAAGCCTCCTGGCTCTGCCTTCAGCCCTCTCGGTCCTGAATGTCAGTTCTYGTCGCCAAAGCTCCTCCCTTAAGCACCCCGATGTGGCCAGGCCCCCATCACCTGCCTCTGCTCCTGACAGGATGCTCCCCGGCCCTCTGGGAGAGGGTCACTCGACACAACCGGTTGTCCTTCAAGGGTCACGCACTTCCCTCTACTCTTTGTTCCAGCTGACATCGTATCCCTGTGCTTCCCACTAAAACCCCCCTCACCTTCCTGAGGACATGAGGCTGCTCTCCCAGGAATGTGAGCCCTGGGGACTGCCACCAGCCCTACTAGAGACTAGAGCCTTCTTGCTGCATCGGACAGTCAGGCCCTCACTCCTTGCTCCCTGCCCACTCTGCTGCTGACCCCTGATGGCRGGGGCTGCCCCATGGCTCTCACCTTGATGCTCTGCCAGCACTTTTTGGGGAGGTTTCTTTGGGCTTGTTTTCCAAGCACTTTCCAACCTGCACATCAAAAGCACAGCATCACCAGCGTGGGGCAGAGGCTCTGAACAACAGATCAAAACACCAGCTGACAAGGCCCTGTTGCTATGGCTCTGATGCACATGACCATCTGTATCTCTGCCCCTCTGAGGGCCCTGAGCTGCAATGTCTTCACTCTGCCTTGTCTCATGCCCATCACATGCCCCTGCCTGAGGAAAGTCTGATGTGTCTGACCCTGTGGAGGAGGCCTGGGCTCTGTTGATTTGCTGTGCTGGCACAGCAGGGACAAGTATGGCTCCAATGCTCCCTGCTGCAACTTGCCTGCGACACCAAAACAGACACAACCGGACTCTGCCCTCTCTGCTCCTTCCAGCTACCCTGGGAGCTGCCACCCGTGGTGGCAGCAGCCACATCATCTCCCCGCATATGGAATTGTGCTCCTGATAGCCTCGTGCACCACGGACCCCCTTGCCTGGTTCATTGTGGCAGCCCTGAGCCTCCTTGTCACTCCATGGCCACCCAGGAATGCTTTGGGGCCRCAGTCTGGGGATGGACACTCCCATTCTGCTCCTGAAAAGTCACGYGTGGCACCGGACCCTATTGCTGCGACAGGGAGACTCCCCTACAGCAAGGCACTGAGCAAGCACACAGAGTGTCCCCTGTCCTGACCCGGCGCCTCCCCGTGCCTTGTCCCTTCCTTCTCCCTCCATAAGTGAGATGACTTAAGAACAACAGCCACGCACACGCTGTCTTCCCCAGGCAAACTCTGCTGCTGCCCCAACCTGCTTTCTGTGGCTGGAAGGAAGCTGGGGTGCCAGCCCTCAGCRCACAAGATGGAAAAAACCACCCTGAGCCAGAGGCCATGATGGGCCACCACCCTGTTCTCTATGCAGCCGTGCCCGTCCTCATCCCTTGCTCTCAATGGGCTGCCCAGGACCTGCTACAAAATCTCAATGGATGCTCCTGGCCCCCCCACCCTGGGTGTTCAACATGTACCGTGGCAGATTGACAAAGAATGCCTGGCAGGGGCTGCCCCAGTGCTGGCCTGAGGCGCTGGCTTACCTGGTGGGATCCGGCACTGCCTGGGTGAGTCCGCGTCCTGCGGTCCCTGCGGTGCTGCTCTGCTTCTCCACTGGCATCCAGGAAAGGTGGCACTGTCAGCAAGCTGGGTCCTATCCCATGGCCCCAAGGGCGTGTTTGTCACGTGGGGATGGCACTGTCTTCAGACAGCACAGCAACAAGCACATCCTTTTCCACATGCTCGCTCCAAAAGTACCGAGGGTGCAGGAGACGCCTTGCCCTGATGCCTTTGCTGGTTTGCACTGCCCCACAACAGTCCCCTGCTTTCACCCCACACCCCATCCTCGGTTAGCCCCAAACTTCTCTGTCCCCACAGCAGAAATGCTGCAGAATCACAGGGCCAGAGGCCATGGCAAATCAGAGAGCGGCGGCGACAAGATGCCACGACGCACACTGAGGCTGGCGGGCCTGGTGCCAGGGCTGCCCCCATCCCATCCTTGTCCCTGGGTCGGGTGGGCTCCCCTGTCCCCTGCCGGGACGGCATTCGACTTTCTTGTGCCATGTAACGTGCCATTGTGAGGAACGTGTTGGCTGTCTGAGGCCGGCCCCGCCGCGGCTCTGCCGGGTGGCAGACCCATTTGTGACCACTGCTCTCCATGCCTGGGTGCCCAGGGGTGGCYGGGTGCCCAGGGCGGGGGCAGTGTGGCTCTCGGGTCTCTCCTGCTGACGGCCGTGATGGCCGGTGTTGAGTTTCTGTCGATCATTGTATTCCAAGGGTGGCTATACTACCTGAGATTTGTGCATGTTACATTGTAGTTGTAACCTTTTCTAATTCGGCAAGAATAAGAGATGGTTGTGATTGTGCAGTGTATCAATAAAGTTTGACGAACTTTGTACCTTCGGGGCTTTGCTTCAGGGGCCCCGCGCAKCCCAGGGAAGGGATGCGGTGCTGGGCACCTGCCGAGCTGAGCTGGGAGGGCTCCCCGAGGCCTCTGCCACTCCTGGGGTCTCACCCGGGACTTGGTTGGACCCTCTTTTGATTGTCCCCTGTGATAGTGATGATGCTTCAAGCCCCACAGCTGGGGGCCTGCTGCTGTTTGGGCCATCCTTCACCCCATCCATGCATCTCCCCTGGGAATCCACCAGTGAGTCCCGGGTCCTGCCCTCTGTGTGCCGATGAGCAGTGAGCACGCACCTGTTGATGGAGYCCCTGCAGGGTAAGGACTGTCTCAGTTCTCATCACTCAGCTATGTTCAGTGGAAGCAGCATGATCAGGGGCCTCTTTTCCACCACTGAGACATTCCCAGCATCTCCTCCATCATCTTGCAACAACGCTCGCTCTGACAACTAAACCTGCCCCCATGAAGGGGTGCCTCTGCAGACAATGCACTCCTGTTGTGATCTGGCAGTGCATGACACAGACCAAATGTCTTCATCAAAGGACAAAGCCCTTGAGGACCAGGAGCAGAAGAGCCGTGACCCTCAGCGTCGGTCTCCCTGACATGGCTGTAATCTCACAGCAGGCTGTGCCCTCCGCTCCCAGGGGATGCCTCCCCTTTCTACACCATCAACCAGGAGGAAACATTCAACAAGCTCCTCTAATGTGAGACCTGTTGCCAGGAGACTGGGGGCAGTGGGACTGKGACAGACCCATCAGTCTTGCTCACTTCGAGACCTCCCTTCGTCTTCCCCAACCCGGGAGTGAAAAGCCCAGTCCCAACAGTGTTTCCCTGAACCCTACAGCAAGCAAACAGCTCCATCCCAGCACTGCTATGAGCTGCTGTGACCTTCTACACCAGGAACACCTCTGCTGCCTCCTCCAGTGACCCCAGCAGAAAGGTAAGTGCTTCTCAAAACCCAACAATCTCCTCAGGGAAGGGATCTGGGAGGGATCTGTCACCTCTCCCACTTTCCTCAATGTCACCTGCAGTGAATCAAGCATTGGTGACCTCCATTAGAGACTCTGCTTTGAGCCTCTTCCAAAAACCCCAACCCATCAGGGAGCCAGGGCTGATTTGATGTAACTACAGGTACCACAAAGCAACACTCACCCACTGCATGTGGACCCTGGGGATCCTGCCACAATCCCAGCATCCCTAATGCTTCCCATCTTCCTATACCAGTTCTGCTGGATGCCCAGTGCTGGACCTGCCTCCACTGGAGTGAATACCTGGAGATGCCCAAACGCTCCTGCTCATGGCACATCCTGATGCCTCATCTGCACTGTCCCTGTCACAGAGCACGGGGAGGTGATGCAGCCCCTCTCTGGCCATGGGATACCCTCCATTTTCCTTTCCTGGCTTGAGAGGGATGTTTCTTCATGGCCCTCAGTAACACCCAACCTGTGCCTAAGGACAAGGACCTCAGCTGCTACATCCAGGGGGAGGGAGGGCATATTTYAGATCATGACCTCCATCCCTCCCCAGCACCAAGAGACACCCTTACCTATGTCAATAAATTATTACATAAAAGCATCCATCGAGCCGCCTCTCTCTCTTTAACTTCCTCTTTGTCTGCTACTTTGGCACTGGACACTCCTTGATCTCTCACCTAGAACACCAAAAAAGTTACAATTACAGAGTGGAGGTGAGGGAGAGAGCCCTGCTACCTCCATACCTATCCCTGGATCCCTCCCCATTACCCCCAAGCAGCCAGGCATTGCCCCTCCTACCAGCTTTGCTCTACTGTGGCTGGCTGGGAGTTGCAAGACCTGCATRAAGACCAACACCATCGTCTCTGCCATCCTGACCCTGCTACCTGTGCCCAGCTGTCCTGTCCCCACAGCCTCAGTACCCTGTCCCTYACTTGGTATGTGCCACAAAGCCAGAGCATGGTTCTTCCCTTACCTCCTGTCAGTCTCACTTGGACATTGCATGTCACACCTCACAGCAACACCTTCCCATCCCTCTTCTCCATGCTCATCTCTTGGGTTACATCATAGGGTCAAGAAATAAAAAACACACAGAACTGTCACGCCATCAACAGCAACCAGCTTCTGATCCTGCAAATGTGTCAGGTGACCTGAAGAAACCAGCACCCCGGAGCCTACAGCCGAGGCCAAGGACCAAACCCACTAAGCAACCTTCCAGCATCACCAGAAACCAAGACACTGACCAAGACAAGGCTCCTTGGACAGCAAAACGCACCTACACCCAAACAATCCTGCCGTGCTTCACCTGTATGCAGCATTGCATGGGGGACCCTCTTCCCTGCACCCACCTCACATCCCTCTGTCTCTCCTTCCCACGCAGGATTTGCTTCAGCTGCTCCACAAGCATCCCCTGCAACGCTGTGCAGCTGAGCTAGAGAGCCACACAGTGAGCTTAGGGGCACTAAGCGGGGTCCTGAGCAGGGAAATAGGGCACAGCTGTGCCTCACACTCTCTCCCATCTACTCACCAAAGCCTTACCTGTGACAGCATTCCTGCTGGGCTCCCTGCTGAGCTCCAGGGGCCATCTTTCCAATGCTCTCCTGGCCCACTGTGATGACTTGGTGTTCCCACCTGCCACCCCCTCCTCCAGCAGCCCTCCCCACACCCCTGCCCACTCCTGGTGGCGCAAGGGGACAACGCGGGGCGGGCCCTGGCCCCCGCGGCAATGAGCACCACAAGCAGACGGAGCGGCCACATGGAACAWTCGTTTTAATGGATAGGCAGAGAGAGCCCCCTCGCCGCCCGCCTGCCCACGCCCCCGTGTGCCCCCCGCCGCCGGCTGCAGGGAAGGAAAAGGAAATTGAAGGAGGAAAACCCAATTGCAGGAGAAGCCCCCGCTGAAATGGACGGCGAGGCAACGGGTCCTGCGCCTCGGCAGGGGCCGATTGCTTCGTCTTCTTTTCCTTATTTCTTTTGTGGGTTGTTTTTATATATATATATATATATATATATATACACATATACACACACACGCACACGCACACACACACATATACATACACATATATATATATATATATATAAAAAAATATAAAACTGAGCTATATAGATCTCCCTCTGTCCCTCAGCTCGCTTTATTCCACCGTGGAAAGGCCGGAGCCAGGCGGCAGAAAGCGAGGGAGAGGGGCCCCGGTCCCCTGTGGCCCTTTGTCCCCGGTGACCCAAGGGTGGAAAGGCGAGGGGGTTCAGGGATGTGTGGACCGAGACGCCTGTCTCGTTGAGAACTGATAACACACCTAACTCCATATACAGCATGCAGTAATGGCAGCGGAAGGACCCTGCTGGGAACCGTGGCTAGAACTCTAACAAAAAAAAAAAAGAATTATATATATATATATGTATATTTATATATACTGTATATATATATCCCATAAAAAGATTCAGCATCTCCCTCCACCTCAACGCGCGGCGAGTGTCRTCTGTGCCCTCAGCAGGAACTGTCCAGACGACCGCTTTTGGGCCGGTTTTGGGGGGTTTCAGCACAGGACTCCTCCTCCTCCTCCTTGCCGGGCTCACAAACCTCCTTGGCTGGTCGCTTCCTCAGCAAACAAAACTTCTCTCCGCTTGCTCCCCCTCTCCTGGATAGTTTTTTTTTTTCCTCTTTTTTCTTTTCTTTTTTCCCCCTCCTTTTTTTTTTTTTTTGCATTTCTGTTTTTTAGGAACTAAGAGTTCTAGGCTCGTATCAGAAAATACAATTAATAAAATTAACCATGACTCAGAATCCCTTATCATTCACGATGTCCGCGGATGGKATGATGAAAGCGTGGCTCGACGCCGGTCTCCTTCCTCCCTTTCCTTTTCTGGTGGTGTGGTAACTGTTAAAGATCTACATATCTATACATATATATATATATGTATATGTGGAGATATATATATATACATATATATATTCTGAAACACAAATGGCGGCACAGTCCATGAGAAGACGGGGAAATCTTGGCAAAGGAGAAAACCTGTGTGTCTGGATGGAGGGTCCCACAGGAGGGAGCAGGCGGGCAGGGGCAGTGAAGAGGACAGGGCAGTGGACAAGTGCCACACTCTGATGGCCCCATCCATCCTCCGCGCTGGCCCTTGGCAGAGAACGGYGAAAACAGGGGGAAAAAGTGGCAGGGGATGAAAAAAAAAAAAAATAGGGTGAAAAAAAAAGACTCAGTCACATTGCATCTTCAGCAGGAAGCCTTGGATTATTAATTTTTTCCCTTTTCTCTCCATTCCAAATTCCCACTGTGGGTGTATTTTATTTTTTTTTTTTGCGTGTTTTTCCTCTCTCCCCCTCCCCCAGGTGGCCTGGCCGGATACTCTCTCAATTCTTATGATTATTTTCGGAAACGGTGAACACTTCTTTCTTCTTCTTCTTCTTCTTCTTCTTTTCCTCCTCTCTCCCTTCTGCTGGCGCTCGCTGGCCGTGGTCGTCGCCGCCGCTGCTCCGCGGGCCGGCTCTGGGGTCAAAAGTGTTGGGCGAGGTGGGCGAGCGGGAGGAGCAGCAGCAGCAGCCACGCGCAGCCGCCCCGCCGCCACGCGCCGCTGTTCCCGTCGTGGACTGCGCCGGGGCCTGCGGGAAGGGACAGGAACGCCCGCGGGGTTGGTCACAGAGTCAACGAGAGAACCGCGAAATAAGAGATTGAAACAACAACAACAACGAAAAGATCGCGGTGTTTGGGGCCCCGGTGGTGTCGCACTCGCTGTGGTAGAGCTGTCCGGGTGTCCCCCTACGTCCATGCTGTCCCAAGGATATGGGGACAGCCATCCCTCCCTGTCCCCTTGTCTTTGGCACAGGATCCTCTGCGGTCCCTCTCAGCCCYRAGTCCCCATCCCAAGCCCGCTCCCTGCACATCACCACCATCCAACCTTAGCCTCCTTCACCCTCCTCCAAACTGGTCCCAATTTTCTATCCACACTTGTAGGGGAGATGACAGTTTTTGCCCAGMACATTCTGCCAACTACCCTGTTGCCCACTAGTGTCCCTTGGGGGGGACAGTAACCGCCTGTCCCCCCTCCAGCAGTACTACATTGAGGACTTGGTGTTTTGGACCTCTTCAGAGTCTCTGTGGGGCTCAGCATGGGCCCAGACCACCTCAAGATGTCATGAGGAGGCTGGTGAAGGAGAGCCAAGCCCATCCATCTTTGGGGACCACAGGGGGTGAGGAGTTCAAAGCTCACTCTGGGAAAGGATGTGGAAGGTGTCATAGCCAATGGCTTTCACYAAAACACCCATTTTTTCAAATAGTTGGCCCAGGAGAAGACTAAGGTGGAAGAAGACCTCAGGAAGGCATCCATGCTGGTGTCCTGTGGAAGCAGGGCTGATCACAAGGTCTGATTCACGACTGGTTTTGAAACCCCAGGACATGTCCCCTCACTTCAAAACCTGACYGGGGCACTGAACATCAGTAACCATCTGGTTTCTCACCAGTAACACTCTCCAGCACACTCAGACACCTCACACCTCAYAAATCCAGGTCTCACACACTACCTCCACAGACATCTGCAAGTCATCCCAAGGACTGACTACTTGATTCATCACAAATGAAGCCACCCCAAAATCCAGATGACACCAAGCCAGTTGCCCAGACAGTAAGACTGCACAGCAGAGAGCTGGCTGTCCTGGCCAGGAATAGCACCAGGAAGGGGACCAAATGCCTGTCCACCCCTATCTCATCCCATAAAAAAGGCGCTAGAAGCATCCCAGAGGAGAAAGGACCTGCCACAAGACCCACTTACACAGTAGCACTGGGAGAGCAGCCCGAAGACATCCCTGCTTTGCCCTGGCAGTGGGGAGGGAGCGGGACACCATGGGATGGGCACAGGCATGCAGAGGGCACAGATCACCACCAGACAGGCACAGCAGGCTGGTGGGGAGGGGGGCAGGATGGGAGGGCAGCTAAGAAAGCCCTAATTCATCCCTACACCAGTGGGGTTGTGGGGCAGGAGATCCACGTGGTGGGTGCTGTGGCTCTCACTGAGGTGAGTCGTGGTGGGAGCCAGAGGGGCCCAAGGGGAACAGCAGGGGAAGCACTGGCATTGTGGGGGACCCCCAAATTACTGACCTTTCCAGGGTGTCAGAGCGGTAGTTGTCTCTTCTAAAAATTAAAGAACAAGTGAAAGTTAAGGCAAAAGGGCAATGGAAAGCTCAGGCTCGAGACACCTCCCTCAGCCTGACCTCGACCTGGGGTGGGAAAACCAGTGGATGGGGGAGAAATGGGATCTGTTGCCCAAATTRCAGCCCACTGCTGTGGGGCTATGGTCCCCTCACCTCAGAGGGAACCTGAGATGAGCTGAATATGGGACCTCAGACAAAGGCTGTAGTTCTACCCTGTGCAAAAGCCAAAGCACAGGGGCTGGGATGTGGGGGTGCAGGGGGTTCACCTCTCCCCCATGAGTTCTGGGCCCATCTCTCTTGCTAATCCTGCAACATCCCAAAAAAGATTAATGGCCTGACAGCCGCCTCTGTGAGCAACATGGACTGTGTGATGGGCGAGAAGCAGAGGGTTGGTTTTCTCCCCAGCTCCACAGAATGATGTGGTTTCCCTGAGCACTCTATCACATCCCAGACAGCACCAAATGAGCCGCTGAATGAGGCGGCAGGTCTGGAATAACGAGTGCTACATGTTAAATAAAGCACTGGTTGACCTCCATGAAAAATTAGATTAAAAAAAAGATTAAAAGATGAACGCTACATTAGCCTCTCGCACAACCCCAAAGAGGCTCATGTCACGGTACCTGCACAGATTAAACCTCCATTTGTGGGGGAAAAACTCCAAAACAATCAGCTTCAGAGAAAAGGGGCCACTCACAGAATTGTCCCCCAAAACCTCACAGAAGAGACATTTCTCATGCACAGGTAATGCAGCCACTGCCTCCACTTCYCTCTTGTCTTGCATTAAATAAATAAATATGTCCATAAATAAAGGCACATTAATCCCCAGATTGATGACACTGGTTGCTCAGGGATGGGTGAACTTGGCCGTGTGATGCTTGGGGCCATCACATCACTGATAATTAGGGAAGGGTTGTTCCTGGGGTGCTGGGGAGCCCTGCACCAGGAGATGGGGGGTCCCTGCATGTCACAGTCTCCTCAGGGAACTGTCACCCCCSCAAGGGGACTCAATAAAGACTGAATGGATCATTCAATCAATGCAGCCTTTATGGAAATCATGGGTGGTCAAAGGGCTCCCTGGTGGGATTCACAGCCAGGCCACARATCTAAGGGGGGGATTATAAAACAAGCTTAGACTTCTGTGAGATGCTTCCCTGCCTCCCACCTGACACTGACATCACAGCACAAGTCCCACAGATGTTTTAGAACCCAAGGAACCAAGAGCTCATCAGCAGGGAGATGCCCTCTTTACTTCTGGGCTGTTCATCCAGCCTGGATCTGCAGATGCCAAACTGAAGGCCCTCCCTAATTAATATTTTAACCTCATAAACACATTGGAAGGCTGCAGCATCACAGCTAAGGATGTGGCTCAGGCTATGTGGCACAGCCACCCAACACCTGCAGCACAGGTGGAGCCAGGCCTGGGTGGCTTTGCAGGGCCAGAGGTGTTGGTATCCCTAAGACATGGGGTTWTTGGATTACCAGGAAGGCTGACAGGGAAGAGAACTGAGATGGTTCCTAAGGAACATTAATGATGGCTTAGAAAAGGTGAACCTTCATCACATACAGCTTGGACTTTAGTAGGGGAGCAAATGGGTCTGAGTCTCCAAGATGGATGAACTCCTCTGTCACAGCTCAGGGGAACTTGGCACAGCTGCCAGTACCAGTGGCAGGGGAGGATCAGCCTGTCCTGTGGTGCCACCCTGACCCCATGGCTGTGGTGTGGCCCCTGGCAATGCCCAACATCTCCTATTGTCCTTAAACAAACTTCTCCCTTGGAACCCACCCAGCCCCTCCCCAAGACATGGACAGCACTTCCCAGGGTCCCCACACGCCTCCCACTCCCCCAGCACACTCCAGAACCCAGCACACACTGTGGGACTGCTCCCTATCCCGAGGCACAGGGCACAGACTGTCCTGAGCCATCCCCGAGGGACCTGGGGATGAGGAAGGCTCATCTGTCACTCTGCTCTGCTCCCTCTGACCATACAATAACAAGAGACAAAGAGATGACCAGGCACAACAAGGTGGTAAGGTGGAGGACAGTGTTGGGGAGAGGTTGGAGGTCCCCAGTGCCAAATTCTCCTGTAAGGTTCAGCTGCAAGAACCACACACCCCATAACCCAGCAGGGAAATATCCCCAAGCAGTGGCCAGGGATGATATCTGTCATCCATTTCTGCCTCCTGGACACCACAGCCCCTGCTCTGGTTCTGCTACCACCTGAAGAGGCTTGACAAATATGTCCATCAATCACAGCCCTTCCCATCCATGAGCAGTATCAGAGGGATGCATTGCTCTCATCCCAGCTCCAACAYRCAGGGAAAACARTCCTGGGACAAGGGTACAAACTTTYTYCTCCTCCCTGCTCTCCRCATCTTCCCATCCCCCTTGGCACCTCCAATAGGGATATATCTGCTTGGCAGGAGCAGAAAACTCRGCCTGGAAGGTGATGGAGCAGGGAGCCTGCTTGTTCTCGTGTGGGAATGGGGCAGCAAGGACACTGAGCAGCAACTCTCCTTCCACCCATCGACACAGGGGGATGCCTTCACACAGAGGCTCTCCTAGGTACTCGTCAGAGCAAGAAGATGGAAACCTGCAGCCAGCTCCTAACTTTGCATTCATGGCAGATCCCAAACACAGTGCCAAACACCTCTGAATTCTGGGAGACACTGGMCCTGAATCAGGAGGCAGTTTGGAGGCTCTCCCCCTTTCCCTGCAACCTCTAGCCCACATGCCACGGGCAGAAAGGATCAGCAGGAAATACACATCCCCCTCAAAAGACACTGGAGACCCTTCCCACGCCTCTCCCATCGGTGGTGTCACTGTGAAGCCATTCCCCYTTCCCTGGCTGGTTCCCTCAGCCCTGCTCACCGTAGAGGATCATGCTGGCGTTGGTGTTCCCTAGCTGGTTGGAGGCTACGCAGGTGTAGTTGCCGTAGTCCTGCTCGGAGACGTTGAAGAAAGTCAGTCTGGAGAAGAAAGGTTTGTTCTCCACTTTCAGCCCTTTCTGTCCTTCAGCCAGTCTGGGAGAAAAGAGCAAAGGGAGGTCACSGGTGTGGCATCAGGAAGGGAAGTGCCCGCTATTTTCCATGCCCAGCTATCCTCTGGTTGTGCCTGTGAGTGGGGACATAGAGCTCTGGGGAAGAGGGAGAAGGGAAGGTATTGGGAAAGAGATGGGAGATGCTGGGTCTCCAGCTGCCAGCCCATGCCATCCCCGTGCTGACCAGAGACATCCTCAGTGCTGCAGGCTCATGGGATGGTGCTGGGACTTGCCAAATGCTTTGCTCCCAAGCCTGGGGAGGGAATCTGGGAAAGGCTCATTCCCACCCTAAAAAAGAGCCTGGTTTCCCTCTCATGTCCTCAGTCCCCTCTGTTCTGCAGAATGCCTTCTGGGACCTTCCTGTTCTCTCACCCCTGTGTGTCCCCGATGAGTGATGCAATAGGCACCCACCACAGCAGGGAGGCTTCTCAGCCAGCACAGSTGCTGAAGCATTAACCAAGTGCTTGGACTTCCCTGTACTGGTGTCCCCATCCTGCTTAGCTCCTGCAGCTCTTGCTAATTCCTCATGGGRAGYGCTGGATTCCCATGATGATCCAGGCTGGGTGCTGATCAGGTGGGCTGAGCCTGCTCCAGCCGCTGCTCCGCAGGCCCTCGTGATCTGACCTAGTTCTGAGCAGAGCCTTTCATCTGCCACACAAACATCCGCAGCTTCGTACACTCCGCTGCTCCTTTCCTCTCAAACCTGTGAGGCAGGCAGACCCAGATTCCCCTCCATCTTCTGGAGCATCCTTTTTGGCCAAAACATCCCTCCTTATCAGTGACTGGTGTGGCTTGTCCTGTGTTTGGCCACACCATGGGCTTTCCAGGGATAATCAACACAGAAATCGGTTAAAACCACTTTGCCTGGGGTTAGAGACAGGCAGTTTCTCCCGAGTGGGACCCACCCTGGGCTGTGCTGCTCCACTCCTCATTACCCAGCCACGTCCCTGTGCTGTTGCTTTGGCAGGACACAGAAGCTGCTGCTTGACCTAAAATCAGGTTTCACCCCAAAGCAGGGCAGGCTGTCTCTGGAGCATAGCAAGCCCTGTCTCTTGACTGACACCACATTTCTTTAGCTTTTCCAAGAGCTGCCTTCTGGCCAAAGCATTTAAAGAGATGACAGAGGTTTCATCCACTCTTAAGTGCCTGGATTTGTGCTGCCAATATCCATTTTGGACCTTATGCTTCACCCAAGCAGGTGAAAACACCTTCAAACAGAGGCGTGGGCAGCAACAATCCTGCCCCAGTGGGGCTGAAAGATTCCTGGGAAAATTCCCCTCCACAAATTCAATGAGTTAGATATAATGCCTTTAACAGATCCTGGGTGGTGGCAGTTCCAGCTGTGGAGGCTGGCTGCCTGYTGGAACACCTGGATTTGCCCCAGACAAGCACAACCAGCTGCTGTCAGGGGGACCTGCCTCAGCATCCAAACCAGACTGGTGCCAAGGGTTATGAGCCGAAGCTGCTGGCACTGGGTGCAGCCCACGTGGGGTCGGTGCCTTACCCCTGTCGTGCCCCCCAGGCTCTTACCTCCTGTCATCTTTGTACCACTGGAAGTCGGCGGAGGGGACAGCAGAGGCTTCACACAGCAGGATGCCCTTCTGCCCCACKGGCACCCCGGTGCTCTTGGCATCCGAGATGTACGGTGGGTCTGCGGGAAGAGGGGAAATCTGGGGTGAACACCCAGCAGCCTTTGGAACTCCCATCCCCTCCTCAAGATCTCCTTTCTCTCCCTGCGCACCAAAATCATCTCTGACCCCATGCTCAGCTTCTGCCACTCTGGTGCTGCTGTCCAGAGGTTTTCAGTTTATGGGGGTTCTCCTCCAAAAACAAGAGACCCCCAACTCGTGGTTGTTACGTGTCCAGCTAATGGAGTGACCAGAGAGGGGTTTAGGGTCTTTATGTATGTCTAAACGTGAAATATGCTGCTTTCTTCCTCTCTCTCATTTTTCCTAACAGAAAAAATGTTCTATTTACTGCTCACTTCTCTCCTCTCCTCAGAGGTTATCAGCACAGCATCTCTCCACGGGCAGAAAACCCAGGTTTGACAGAGACAGCTGAGGAGGAGGTGGTGGGAAAAAAAACGGAGCTCGAAAAGAAGGGGAAAATAGGGCAAAACACCACCTGCTCAGAAAAACTGCTGCCTCCTGTCTCACTCTGGGGCCTTTGTGTGCCTCGCTTCCAAGTGCCACTCCCTWGTGGGGCAGCGTGGTGACCCCCTCCAGCCCCAGGCTGTCCCCCGATGCCCCCAGGGACTCACAGTTGACGGTGACTTTGACTCGCTGCACCACGGGCGCTGAGACATCATTGGAGGCGCTGCACTCGTACTCCCCCGACTGCTCCCGCGTGATTCCCGTGATCTCCAGGTACTCATCCTCGCTGATGAAGCCCACGGCTGCAGAGGCAAGAGACAGAGGGCCCTGAGTGATGGCGAGGCACGACAAAACTGGGCCCACACGTCACCCTGCACTAGGGACACTCAGACTGCAGGTCCCAGCACAGAATGCCCTTGTGCCCCTCCATTCCAAGAAAATCCTTGCCAGGAAGGTTTCTGCAAACGCTGGGTTGCTCCAGCAGCTCTGGCCTCGTTGAGAGCATCGCTCACTGGAGATAATGTCCCTGAGGTGCTCAGAGTGGGCAAAGCGGGCAAACCTGCACCCTGCAAAATGACCTGAGCTCGCCTCTGCACATTCCCCCTGCTGGGAGGGACTTCCAGGCTCACCCAGCTCACATAAACACCCTTCTCTAATATTTCAGCTTCAATTAATTTACAGCAAGTCCATTCCCTTTAGTGCCAACATCCCCCTTTAGGTGAAACACCTCATCCCTGTGCCGCCCTGGGCTTGTTTCTGGGGGAGCTGCACTTGTCTCCCTCTCCCCCATYCAGGCTGCAGTGCAGCTTCTTATTTCACTCAAAGCCAGAAAGATGCAATCACTGGCATTTCCCTTCACTCTGGCATCTTTCAGCCCCATTCCTTCCAGTAACTCTCTTTATTTTGACACACTCCTGGAAACACACAGCGCTTGGCTGGCCAGAAGCATGTTGGGGCACAAGATTCCCCAGGTTCTTTCCCCAAACAARCAGCAAAAATTACTTTCTGCAGCCCCCCAAACAGGGACAGCTTCTTCCTTTCCTGTTGTTTACATCTCCCCTCTGGATCTCCTGCAGCCAGGATGCTGTAATTACAGCACGGAGCATCTCCGAGCCCCGTGTCACACTTAATATTCCTATAAATTTTAAACGGTAGTCCTTGGTACATATGTGTGGCAATTGGTGTCATATTTTAATTAGGCTTGCCCTACACCATCTGAAATTAATAATAGCTCGAATTACCAGTGTAATTTATAAATTAACAYTGCTGCAGCATTAGGAAATAAATTAGCTCTGGACAGCTGTTTCTGGGAGTGAGTGTCAATGGCAGAGAGGCCAAGCACAGGTCCCCGGTCCCCAGGGGGATGCTGTGAGCTGGGCCAGCCCTCGCTCCCCACCCGGATACCACAGGCTGTGCTGGCTGTGACCTGATGGGCCACAGCTTGCTGTGCTTGGCCAGCCAACCGTGTGCTCCCTGCTCCTGACAAATGCATGCAAAAYGCACACGTGGGAGGCTCCCGGCGGGGCACACACCGCCTGCATCGCACCGGCTGATGCTTTTGTGGCATCTCTTCCCATGCCACAGGAATTGTGTGGTCAGACGCCACCACCCACCACGGAAAGACCCGAGCCAGCACCGATGGTGTTCCTGTAGTGCCCGGGAACAGCTTGACACAGTGAGCACCCCCAGGCATCAGCCAGGGTCCTGCTGCTGCAGTCCCAGGTGCCACTATTGTCAACTCAGAGTAGTGCAAACACGCTCAGACGTGATGAAATCCCACCTTGGCTCTCTCTCCCTGCACCTCACAGCTCCACACAGCATCCCCAGGACTTTGCATGCCCACTGCTCCCTGAACTGAGGATCTTGTGCACACACRTGTGCATCCCACCTTCCCAGGCTGACCCGGCAGGGAAGGCAGCCCTGTGAGCTTTGCGAAGGAGTGAAGTGAGTTTTCCTGCTGATGAATTGCTGACATCCACCAGTGTCCTCAGCCCTGTGCTGAAATTCCCACCCGAGTGGCTCGTGGTGCAAACCGCTGAGCTCATCACTACTTAGTGCAACTGAAGGGTGAGATATGAAGGCGTTACCCCAAAATCAATATCCTTTAGAGACACACAAATTACAGCCTTCCACCCAGCGGCCCTGCAGCACTGCAAAAAGAAAAGGAGAGGGGGGGAGGAAAAAAAACCTCCTTTTTGTGGCTGACCTAGAATCGGCTGCTCTGTAGCACAGCGCTGCCTGCTGATAAAGTAACGACACAGCCGGTGGCCTTCAGATGCTCCACGCACAAATCTGACTCTGGGCTGTGCAAAGCCTCAGATAACACTGCTCCCCAACTCACAAAAGGCCCTTTCCCAAGTTCCAGAGTCAGCTCRCACCCGGCAAGAATTAGCTCTTGCCATAGTCCAGCTGTAATTTCTGTGCCCAGTTTGATCAGGGAGAAAAGCAGCCCAAGTGCATTTTGTTCCCCAGCAAAAGGCTTCATTAAAGTAACTGAAAGGGTCAGATTTCCACCTGCAAAAGCTCAGGAAATTGGGGGATGAAGGTTTCCTCCCTGCCTGCATGAAGTCTGATATGTGCATGGTAATCAGCTGATGGAGAGGCAGAGCTCGAAGTTCAGGGACTCAGGGTCTGGCATCCTGGGAATTTGGCTACAGCCAAACAGAGCCTGCCCTGGGCTGGGACAGGATGCTCTGAGCTGGAGCTGACYCTTGTTTCTGTCCTGTGCACAACCTGATATTATCATATTTAGATGACAATAGCATTAGGAATACCATCTCTGCAAGAGGCTCTGGCCCAGGGATGCCTCCACCTACAGCATCGCAAATATTTAGGTGGCATAAAGAGTCCCTGCCCCTGGTGAAGCAGGTGACACCAGGTGACTGAGACAACACTTCCCCATCCTCTCCTATATACAAGTGGCTTTGCAGAAAAACCAGATCCATAAAGATGCTTCACATCTTGGAGCCTCCTGGAACTTGGGAATGCTCAGGGCAAGGCTTGACCAGAGCCCTGCAGCCCCAGGAACTCTGCCAGACATACCAGTCCTTCTCTGCCTGAATTGATGGTGGGAACTTTCAAGGCTGTCTCTGCTTGAGCACARTTAGGAGCTGAAATATTTGCAGGAATTAATGGAGAGCTCTCTCATCTCCTCAGGAGCTAGAAAACCAGCACAGCCAGCACCCATCATTATTATTATTAATAYGAATAATATAATACAGGCCAGAAATGGAATGGCCATGGACAGTGCACAAGTGTAATCCTTGCTCATCAGCCAAGGATGATGAACTAACCCAGTGCRAGCTGAGGAGATGGAAAAGCAGAGCCTGGATCCTTGTGCTCAGTGAGCAGGAGGCTGCACACAGACCACCACACACTATTTAGGACTTGCTCTGCAGATAGCTGTTAAAAGCCTCAGGGAAGGGGGAGTTTGACCATCACAGCAGTGGGGAAGCCACAGAGGCGAGGTCCTGGTGTGGCACGGAGCACCAAGGCAAAGCCAACAGATGGCCAAGCTGTGCTTGGGGTCCCACACAGCCTGGATGCCACGAGGTGTGGGCAGACGCCTCCTGCATCCATATTCCTCCCTCCATGCTTTTCTCTTTTCCTTGCTTTCCTCCTTTTCCCATCCCGACTCATCTCCCTTCTGAACTCCTCCTCCCCATTTGCTTCCATTGAGCCTCTGACAAGATAATAACTCACCAGAAAGTGAAACACATGTTCCCAAATTAATTACATGCCACTGTCCCCTGGCTCACTGTTGCAGCCATGTTCAGGTCTCTAGGACACTGCTCACAGCTTTCCYTGGCTGAAGGCTGCTTGTGAAAAAGCTTCCTTGGAGCTCTTTCCTGCGTCCATACCAACTCCCTGCACCTCAGATCAAGCTGAGCCAGTCCAGCCACCCAGGGCTGCAATATTTTCACCTCTAAAGCMCAAAGGCACAACCTCAACAGCGGCCCCACAACAGGTTTGGTCTCTGGGTGCTCAAAGTCCCACCAGTGATCCTAAAGCACTGCCCTGCCCTCTACACCGTGCTGCTGCATTTTCCAGGCACTGATCCCACTGGCCAGGATCAGCCAAAGAAAGAGAATATTTTATGGAGATAATTTTATTAAAATGTTTACAACAATGCAGATATTGACATCTTGCTTCAATCAATAGCACAATTTATTGTCCTTCAAGGTGAACATTAAGCCAAGCTGCCCATTAGTCAATATTTACCTCCAAGGTCTATAAATCTTTATACGGGCTTCAGCGGATGTTGACAGCAGCTGATTCCAGATAAGTAAAAGTAAGAGCGTGAAACATTGCTCCTTTTGGAGGTGAAATAGTAACTAGTTAATTACAGTCCCTACAGCAATTCTCAACTATCAATTTATGGCTACTTCTGGCAATAAAAATTAACATGGCGCAGACTCCCGGCCCTGAGTGACGCACTAAACCCGAGAGCCATAAATTCCCAACGTCACCCCGATGTGGTGCTGATGGCCATCCTATAACAGTTTATGGTAAATAAATAAAACACACAAAGGTAATAAGAGAACTGTTGGCACCTGAGACCCACTTCACCTCTCCTCCGTGCAGCAGGCGACAGGAAAAGAGCTGGATGGGAGGATTAGTAGAATCAGAGCAGATGGGGAAGCAGGTGGGGAAAGGAGCCACCCCAAATCACCCCAAATCCCTCTCAAAGGAGGCATGACACAGCCCCAGGTAGGTGGGTAAACAAGAGCTAAGGCTGCCTCCAGTACATGCCCCAGCCAAASTGGGGGATGCACCTGCTTCACTTCTTATTAACCACTATTATCCCCTCCTGACGGCTCAATTAACACATAAGGAACAAAGTTCAGGCATTTCTGAAATTCCCTTCCCTATTTTYACTTGATCAGGTGAATGACCCCAGCTAGGGCAGCTTCTCCTCCGTGCACCCCCTCTTTTCAGCCCCCCCTGTGCCAGCTTAGAGCTGCCACGCTCCAGTGGACAAAGATTCGGGGTAATTAACCTGCTGGAAAAAATCCAGCGCAATCATTCAAAAAATGATTTTTTTTGAGATTACCCTATCGACCCAGACAAACTCCTGTCCTCCTCTTGTGAATATTGCATCCCTGAGCCACAGGCTCCAGCTCATTTCTCTCWGTGACCCCCCCTTAGCTGAGCAGTCCCTTTAGGAAGCACACCTACATGAGGTACGGGGTACAAACCTCCTGTTCTTCACGTTCACGAGCCTTCAGAAGCAAAACCGTCACCCCAGAAACAGGCACGCAGCATATCAGAGTCTGTGTTGTGCTTACACGGGGCCAAGCCACCGTTTTTGAAGTTTCTCGATGACAAGGAAGGAGATCTCTCCTCTGACATGCTTTTCCATGTTAATTAGCATGTTTCCRTGGCCCGATGTTGTGCGAAGCCCCAGGGGATGGTGCACGCGCTGCCTGGCACCGCGCGGCGCTCAGGGACGTGGGAGCTTGGCGGGAGCTCACTCCCTGCTGCAGTCTGAGGTCCCTCCTCACTCCCCAGGGCGGGGTGACCATCACCAGTTGTGCCTGGTATCCCCAAACAGAGGGAAACATGATGTTTTCCTCACTTGGACCCTTTATTACATTGGATTTGGGGAACTCTCACAGCCAATTTTGCACCTTGTGTGCAGCAGCACAGGCTTTGAAGGACAGGTGTGGCCACAAAATCCTCGACATAAAGTCCTTCACTTCCACTGGTACCAGTGTGCCCTCCTCCCTGGGGCTGTGGGAGCCTCTCCTTGCCTGTGGCCATGCAGTGCTGTGGCTTTTCTTCCCCTCCCAACTTTTTGGGGCATAGGTGAGCCAAGGGTGCCTTGAGTTTTGCTCCATGATAAAACAGAGGACCTGCCCAGGCCAGGTTTTGTGCTGACATGAGCACAAGTGAGTGCTCCTGAAGATCCCATCTCTGGCTGCCCGTGACCACAGGGTCAGGATGTGGGGATTTTGACAGGCACACTCCAACATGGAGCAATCATGAAAGTGGGAAAGACACAATTTTCAACTTGTATACAGAGCTAGAACTGAGACAGAACCCACATTTGTGGCTCCGTTTGCTCAGTGCATCCCTGAGGTCACACTTGGGGCTCATACCTCATACAACAACTCTGATATTTAAACATTCAGTGGGCACATGCCACACATCTCACTWGTCACTTGGTGACCTGCAGAGACCTTCCAGATGCCACCACATCTCCTGGTCACTCAGCCTGCGGTCAAATATAGTCAATATATTGGCATTAATTCTGGAGACAGTGAAAGCAAGGCACTGGGGCCCTSAGCAAGCTGGTCTAGTGGAARGTGACCCTGCCCATGGCAGGGCCTTGGAATGAGATGATCTTCAAGGTCCCTTGCAACCCAAACCAGTCTCTGAGTCCCTGCTGTGCCCTTCCCCGCGGTGCTCTGGGGATGCCTGCCCACTCCGCTCACCCCACCGATGCTACGCAGCGCAGCCAAGTCGCCTGAGCCATCCATTAYAGCAGCATTGTGAAGAGTTTTTAGCTTAAAAGTCCTTGAAAGTTTCCCACTGTGACTCGTTAAACAAGATCTTTTTCACTTTCCCTCTATTCTCTGCTAACAATATTTATACTCATTTCTTTTATTGAAATCTATCTGCCGCCTGTTCTATTAAAGCCACCTGAGTGGCAGCTCCTATTCTCCGGGAGCCTGCAGCCCATCTATTCTCCAGACAATGAGGTACAAGCAGTCTATCTTCTATTGTGCTTCCCGGCCTTCGGCTCTCAAATCTTCCATCTCAAAAAGGCATGTCAGAGACGCCTCCATGCAAAAAGATTGGAATCCCGGGTTGTGGGGGCTTCCCGGCGTTGGCAGGGCTTGCTGCCCTCCCTCTCTGGGCGAGCAGCTCCAGGGAGATGCTGCTGTGGCACCTCTGATCCCTCAGGGGATCCATCTCCCCCACCCCTGCACATCCCTGGCGTGGTTTGTGGCATCATACGGCGCACGGCTTGCTGCTGCCGGGATGTTTGCACGTCTCAGACAACTTATTTGTTACCGGGAATAAAAGAGGAGCATTAAACCTTTTGTTTGCAAGAAGTAGTTCCTTGGGAAATAAATGGATTATGGAAATTAATATTTAAAGAAACAAAACAAAACAACTCAGGGACCAACCACCCTTGAACGAGGCTCTAACTCAGGAGTAAATGAGTCGAATAAAGAATGAGCTCCTTTATTTCGGTGAGAGGGAGAGCTCAGAGGCAGCTCAAGGCTCAGCAAAGTGGCAGAGACTGTCTTCAGCCTCTCCCAGCCCCTGCCTCCTCCTGGGRTGCTGGTAAGGACACTGGACCCCAGGAAAAGGTCCAGAGGGCACATGTCACCCTGTTATTGTAAATTAGTAATGGCTACAGTCCACAAAGAGCTTAAATGACCTCACATCTGCAGCAAAGATGGGTGCAGGGCTCATTAGAGGGCTGCTGCTCTTAATGATACCCACCCATTATCACCAGCATGAGCTGAATACCTTTCTCCTTGGATCTGGAAAGGCAGGGGTCACCCTTATGGTGACTCTGGGAGGGACTGATGCTTGGCAGAGGCTGTGGCTGGCATGGAGCCACTTCCCACGGAGCTTTTCTGCCTCCTTGCAGAAACAAATGCAAAAGGTACACGAAAATCAATGTCGAGGCTCCCACGGAGCCAAGCCCTCTCCAGAGAGCTCCTGAGGAGACAGCATCTCCCAGSAGCTCTGTGCTCCTGCCTGAGCACCAACACTGCTCCTGGCACCACTCTTCCTCCCAWGCTCTCTCCCACAGCCCAGAGCATCCAATCAGGTGCCCAACACAGAGTCCTCTCTCCTTCCTTTCCTTACTTCTCCTTCCTCCCTGTGGTTTTTTCCCCCGTAGCTGCTTCCAAGGTGAGAGAGGACAGCGTTGCTGGAATGAAAGATTCTCCTGCGTGCCCTCTCCCAGCAGCGGCCCTAATTCATTTTTCATGGCCCCTTGCAGTGACAAAAGCCGCTGCTTCTCTCTTGTAAGCGTGCGCCATGCAATAAGTCAAAGCTGATGTGCATTTTCCCCCTGGGTGCCGAAGCTGTGCTTTTGATTTAATTTGTCCTGTTGTTTGGCGCTCAGCCTTTGCCGGTGAGTTCCTCTGGAAAAGTGGGAAGTAGGGCCCCATCCATGTGGAGGGGCTGCCTAACAGATGGGGTGCAGTGGGTAGTGGTTAAATAATTTGTTGCAATGGTACCAAGATGCTGGAGAGCGACAGATGCTGCTGGAGAAAATCACTCGAACACGCATCCTGTTTGTGGGAACGCTGCTCCTCCATTAAATCCTGTCGCAACGTGGCTCCTCTGGAGCTCATCCCATTTCTGGCAGCTTCCTCGCTGGCTCTGGGAGAAGCTGTGGCGCACAGGGCTTGGCGAGGAGAGCAAGAACCAAGGCTGCTCCTGCCTGTTATCTGCAGGTGCTTTGCAAAGAACCTGAAAAGATTCCATGGGAGGCCYACCACATCCCTTCCCAACCACTCTCCACGCAACCACATCGCTGCGCAGSAGAAAGGATTCCCAACCCCTGCCAAACTCGAGGCACCCTGCTTTCCTCTGGATTTGTGTGAAAAAGAGCTGCTGGCAGCCAGCACCAAAGGGTCCCTCCGGCTGGAAATTTAAACCCCAAGGCTTTCTCCGCAGGACAAGCTCTTAAGAAGCAATTGCAATGCAAAGCGTTAAATGGCTGTAACCTCGGTTAAGCCGTATTTCAGCCGCATTAGGGAAATATCCCTCAGATGGGAAGCAAGTGGCATAATGGCATTAGAGTAAAAAAAATAAGCATCAAGTGCTGGCTCAATCCATCCCCAGTGCTGGCAAGAAGTCATGGGGATGTGGGAAACTTTCCCTTCTCCACGCATATCMCTGCAGGCAGCTCATGGCAAGCCTGGACTCTGTCGCTGCCATGACTTTCTGCAAATGGGGGATATTTTTCCATCCCTCTTTTTCCCCTGGGACCCCCTGGCCAACTCCTCACCCCCCAGAGCCATCTGAATCATGGCAGGGTGAGACTTGCTGTCGCCTCTCCATCATCTTTATCCCGTCTTTATTTTTTCAGACACGCTATTTTCCAGCCCAGTGGCCTTGCTCTGTCCCTCGTGTTTTATGGCACTGATGTCTCCATTTTTGCAGGATCACTCGCAATATTGTGGCTTATTGAGAGAAGCCAGGGAAATGCAGGGGTGATGAGTTGGATGGGTTGGGGGCTCTGGGGGGCCCTGGGTCTGGGGAGGGGGATGGGGTGGTTGTGACAGGAATTTCAGGGATGCTGGGTGGCTGAGACTGGGGGACTGGAGACCGGGCWGAGACCCCTTTCTTGAGCCCGTCATCCCCTCCTCAGGCCTCTGKGTAGGTATTGGCCCTGCTACAGGAGCTGGGAGGGCAGCGAGAGGCATTGCTCTGCAAGGGAAAAGCCATTTTAAATAACAGCAGTGTGTCACAGGAAGGGGAAAAACCCACGGGCTACAGCAGTGCTCTGGCTTTAAATTATACCATAGGAGAATAAAAATAAAAGAGAGGAAGACAGAGAGAGGCCAGGAAGAAAAAGAATTGCCATTGTTTTACCAAGCAGATGGGAAAGTTCAGGGGATCAGAAAAAGACTATTATTATCTTGACTCGACCAAGAGAAGATGGGAAAGGAAGGAGCATTTTTTTCCCCTGCAGTGAGGAATGCTGCGGCTGAAGTCATTTCAGCAAAGAGTCAGAAGGAAACGGTGCCATCGGCTCGGGGCAGTGCCCAAGTTACCCCCACAGCCTGGGCATGCCACCATGATTTGCCTTCTTGTCCCCTTTCCCAGCAGTGACACCACATCCCCTGCTCCTATTGCAGGCTGGGGAGGGGTAACGAGGGCACACATCCCTCAACACCTCCAGCTGCAGTAACACGCCAGATGTGCTGCCAGATGTGCCCATTGCCAGTGGTGCTGCAGCTGTGGGCACCCCTCCATGGCACTCGTGGTCCCACCACCTTCCCAGCCTCGGGGCATGACCACCTGCCCCAATGACCCAAATTTCTGCTTCCTTGTCCCAGAAATTCGTTGCTTGGCTACAAGCCATTAAATACCCTAAATATACAACAAATTTCCTGCTGGCTGTTTAACATGAGCAGAATATGATTTTTTCCTCCCCAAATTTGCGTCAAAAGCCCATTTTCTGTGTCTGCAATGGTGCTACAGCTCCGTGGCTGCTCACTGCTGTTCTCCAGCTCGGTACGGGGCAGCTGGGCTGCTCCAGCTCGCCAGCACGTTCCAGCTCCTTGCCCTTACAAGCACAGCAGCATTTCTCAGCCTCAGCAGAGACAAGGAGACTCTTTTCCTACCCATATTCAGGCCAGGGAAAGGGCACAGCCCTGAGGCCCATGGCAGTGACCAAGCACAGACATCRACAACTGATTTACAAACTGGGGCAAACACTGGTGCAACATCTTCCTTGACAAGTGTCAAGGTCATGGGACAGGGAAACGAGGAGGTGAATGTAGGTCAGTTSTGTCAGAGCATCCTTCACCCACCACAGCCCTCCCTGAAGCCTCTTTGCCACTCAGTTTCCKCCTTTTCCCTCAGTCCTCACTTTCTCTCCTCCTCTTTTCCCTCTGTCACATGGCCCTTCCCTCGGTCCCGCCACTTTGCCTTGTCACCCTTCCTTCTCTACACCCACTTCTCTCCCGCACCCCTGGGACACAGAGAGGGGCTGGCAACCTGCCCTGCCTAGTCCCAGGGCCACCGACTCCTTGGGCACTTAATATTCACGACAGAGAGAAACATTTCACGGCGAATTGGACGCACATTCAACTGGAAATGGGAATTTTATGACTCTTCTCACTCCGCGCAGCAGATTACACCAGCTGAGAAAACATGGAAGCAAATGAACAACCTGTGAACTGTAAAGTATATTAATAATGAAATCACAGCCCGGGAAATGAAGGCTTTATTCTGTTTATATTCTGCTCCATTAATGGAGAGTGCTGGCAATAGCTCCACCCCATTAGCTGGCAATCTGTGCCCCAGGAAGAGCACAAGGATGGGGGGGAATGGTGGCACAGGGCAAAAACCTCCTTCCCACTGGGAAGTTTGGCTCAAGGCATTTCTTTGTGCTGCCTCCATCTATGGGCAGTGGGGATGGGTGAACATGGGGTTATCTTTGGTGCCTTACCCTGTGCAAGCTTGGGAACAAGGCTGTAAGGCAAGGAATGGAGCAAATGGTGACGCCAGGAAAAAGCAAAAACAAATTTGGGTGGAAATCAGCTCCAACACCACAAGGAGCCACCCAGCAAGGAACTGGCACTGAGAAAACCATCCATGCAGAGCCTCATGTACTTTCTCCTTGTGCTGCTCATTCCCATCTCCTGCCTGCTGTGTTTGAGCATCCCCACCTCTCCACCACATCCCATTTCTCCAGAGATGGAAGYACTTGTGCACCCACAGCCCCAGGCCACGTTGATGGACACAAACAGAGCCAGGCCAGCAGGCCCTTGTCTGAATAAATATTTCAGTGCTATTTCCCAGCACACAGCCCTGTCCTTGGCTCAGCAGACCTGGGCCACGTGTGGCACAGCCCAGCCAGGCTCTCCCCTTCCTGAAAACAACAGCAGCAGCTTATGCAAAGCACATCACGGGAGCTAAGAGGAGCCAGAGCAGGGTTTTCTATAGCTGGAGCGACCTGGTGTTGACAGAATGGGGACGCATTTCCACAGCTCAGATTTTTATAATAATACCTCAGGGGAGTCGCTGGCAAAGTTTGGCCCAAATATAATTAGTTTGCACAGCTATTAGGGGCTGATAAAAGGTTTTAATTTGCGTGGAGATCTCTGGAATCTAAGACACTCCTGTCCCTGCCCAGGCCAGCTGAATGAAAGGAGAGTCCCAGACAGGGAGCAAGACAAAGCTGAGCATTTATCAGGGAAATAGGAAGTTGTGCTCAGCAGTAAAGAAAGAGATGGAAAATCCAACAAGCCGACAGTGCTGGTGTGTTGGGTTTTGTCTGCTTTGTCCCACCGTGCCATTAACATATCCCATTCTTCCTGCAGGGAGATGCCACGCTGAGCACGGATCAGGGCATTTGCAGCTCCTCAGTGGGTCTCACCTTTGTGGGAAAGGTGGTCAGGGACCGAGGGAATAAGACACAGGATAAAATTTGGAGGTGTAGGCAGGGCTTCTTGGTTTTGCCCCCTACTAGCAGGCAGCTGCTTCCCCAAACTGTGATGGGGAGCAGATCCTTCTCTGGCAAATTGGGAAAGTGTGACATTGCAAAGCTGCATTTAGGGAATGTCTTGGAACCAAGAGGGTTTTTTTTCTCCCTATTCTTAAGGGAAAGAGATTGCCTCATTTGTAGCTGGAAGGGGTCTTGTTATTTTTGTACCAAGATGCATATTTTAGAGGTAGCTATGCCAAATATGCAAAATCAGCTCCAAGAGTTCATTTCCACCATGCAGGGAACCAAAAATATTACTTTTACACATAAAAGTACATAATCTCCCATTGCTTTGAAAAAAGCAGGAGGAGCTAGGGTGCATCAGGAAGGGAAATGCTAAAAGAAGCTCCCCACATGGCAAGCTAACCAAGTTTTAGTCATTCCTTGGAGAAAGAACAACCTGGAAGCCGTGAGATGATTCCAGCAGATTCTATCTCCTGCTGGGCCAGATCCCTTTCCCATGGGAGCTGATGGGGAAGCTGCTGGCACTCAACAGGCTCAATATTCCCCCTGATCCCTGYCAGGATCTTGCTGGTGGCCACATGTGTCCACACTCTTCTCAAGCAACCCATGGCAATGCCAGCTGCCTCCTTCACCACAACCACACAAAAAAAACCAAAGTTCTGCTTCTCCATGGCCACTTCTCCCTATTTATTTCTCCTATTTGTATACCCTACACAAGCAGAGCTGGACCCACCACCACCACTGACCCTTTGCTCGGCTGCTCCGTCTGGCGCACGTTGATTAAACGAATATCAAAAGTGGTGGCAGATTTACAGGTTAACAATGATTTAGTGGAGAGCACCACCGCCAAATTAATGCCGGCTATAATGTAGTTTACCTCATTAAACAATGCACACCAAGATCCTGTCTGTTGTAAAACAATTGGTCTCTGAAGCCTAGTGTTCATCTTCCAGGGTTGCTGGGAGATAATAAATGGGTAATATTCCGGCGATAATGGTAATGGAGTCACAGCTCAGAGCTAATATTATGGCAAAGCAGTAATTATTTCAACAGTAAACAAGGGGACGGTTGAGCTGCCGACAGGATTGGAGCCAGTTGAAATGCTCCAGTTAATACAGTGGAGCCCAGGCCTGCCACTGCCTCTTGGAAGGAGGACAAGGTGCTTGGTCATCAAGCGGGTCACAGCTGAACCTCTGTTGAGTCACCCAGACACCAAAAGACTGGAGGGACACATGCAATAAAGGGAGGTGGGACAGCACATGCAGCATGGTGGCCATCCAAATCCAACTCATCCACACCCAACCCATCCACACCCAACCCATCCACAGCCAACCGATCCAAACCCCACCCATCCCATTCCAACCCAACCCAACCAGAGCTGGCAGCTCAGGCTGTGCTCTCTGCTCCATCACACAGCAGGATCACTTCCCTTCTTTGACACGCCACTTGTGTTGGCTCAAAGCAAATCTTCGGAGMAGAAAAGAGGCAGAGCAGAGACACAAGACCCAGGATGAACACAGAAGGAGCCTTACACAAACCATCTGCTCCCTCTGAGAGTTATTTCTCTGCTAAAAGGGCCAGCAGAGGACACGGATCTCTGGTCTTCCATTAATGAGGTGACGCGAGGCTGGGCTAACGGGAGCAATCTCACAGCATGTGCAGCTGATCAGGGGAGGAACAAGGCAGCATAGAAGCAGACAGAGATTTTCCCACCCAAATGGATGGCCCTTTCTCCCTGYGCCTCCCAGCTGTGCTCCAGATCTGATGTCCAGCCTCTAAGTATCCYCTGCCTCCTCTCCAGGGAGGACGAAGATGGCAGACAATGTGCCTAATGGACAAACCTCTGAGATGGGAGGATGTGTCCCCTTCCCAGGGACAAGCACCTCTTCAAGCTGGATATTTTTTTGCAGATGTTTGTCCTCCTGTTTTAAGCCTTGCCTAGAGCCAGGGAGAATCAATATATCCAAATATACCAGACTTCTCCCAGAGTCCCTTTGCTGGTTTGCTGCTGATGTATAGACAGATGATCTCATGAGACCTCTGCCACATCAGGCCACCGTGTCTCATCTATCTTAAGTGCGTATACGAGCTGTGATTACTGCTGCGTCTGAGTGCCTCACGTCTGGAATGTGTTTATCCTCCTGCAGCTCTGGGAGACAAGGGACTGCGACTGTACCTCTTCCAGGGAGGCCACGGAGGTTAAACGGGCTGAGCATGGGGGATATCCTGGATGTGACCACATCAGGATCATCCCAGCATCTCCCCAGCCTCTGCCTCGTAGCACTGAGGCATCACCTGCCCCACAAATGTCAGCTTGGCCTCAGCTCAGGACTCTGGTTCCACATGGGATCCGGCTTTCAGCACCCAGCCTAATCCTGAGATTAATGAGGGATCTCCCGCCACAGAGACCTCTCGATCAGACCTCTTACAAGTAAATACACCATCGGCCAAACCATAATGTTTTCCTACCCTGGCAGCCACTGTCTTAAGCCTCACACCAGAATCCATCATACTACAGCAATAATCAAAAAGCAATTAGATAAAACCATGGCAGAAAAGTCCATCAAGGGTCATTAAGGATGACGACTTGGATGCAGCCTCTGGCTCAGGATGTCTGTGTGTGGCAAAGCAGTGCTGGATGAGCCAGTGGAGGGATCTGCATGCACACATCCAGTTTCACACCCTTTCCTTGTGCCCCTGGCCCTTTCATGGCACCATAACCCCACTTGTGTGCCCACAGAGCCTTTCTCATCATTACTGCTCAACCGTGCCTGCTCCTCCTGGGACAGAGGCTGCCGAGCCTTCATCCCTCCTGGAAGATCTCTCACTTCAATTCCTTGGCACATTTCCCGAGCTTAATGCGAGGCATGACCAGTTTTGTGTCTGCAGCACAGATAAATATCCCCTGGATAGCTKAACATGGTGCCACTCTCTCTGCCAGTGCCTTGGCATCACCCTGAGCCCGGTGGCCCGGGATGCTGTGTTTTCTCCCAGCCAAGAAACCCCAGCCTTCCTCTGCCGAGAATGAAAACTGGCCTGACAATATGACAATCGCCATGACAACATCAGTTACCCCCTAAAAATAAATAAAAAGCCCAGTAACTATGGAAACACCTGAGTGACCAAAACCAGGCTATTAACTAGAAGACCTCGCCGCAGTTTACAGACAGCGTCGGCACGGCGAGGCTGGGGACTGTAACCCAGCCAAAGCCTTGGAAGCACGGGCGTGCTCAGCACCTAAGGGTGCAAATTAGATGTTTATGAGCACACACAGTGCTGTCTTTCAGACCCCTGAGTCCAAGWCTATGCAACTTCCACCTCCTCTGGCCCCACGCTGCTGCCTTCAAGCCAGGTGTTTTATCCAGGCCGTTGTTATCTACATCATTCTCCCCCTCTTTGCCTCTTCTGCYCCCTCCCTTCACCCCCAAGATGCCTCTCTAATTGCCATCCCAAGGGTCTGGGCCCCRCAGGGGTGCCAAGAAGGGATGGAGCTGCCCCATCCCACGTCAGATCTTGGCACCTCACAGTASTTTCAGAGACCTGAGTTTTGAAGCCCCAGTGCCTGGCAGCTCCGCTGGTACTTGTGATGCCAGGACAGAGCCTCAAAGCTGTTAAGCCTCCTCTGCTGARGCAGAAGAAGCTGTGACTCCTGAAGCTTCACTTCTTTTTCCASCTCTGTCTGTTCAGATGGATTAACAGGAGTTGCTGTGAGTTAATACAGGAGAGGAGGGGGAGAAATAAAATAAGACAGAGAGAAGTGAGGCAGAGGGACAKAAGACAAACTTTGTCACACCCTCTTTGGACTGGCCACAGGCTCACAAAACACTTCTCCAGAGCCAGCAGCCTGCTTTTGTTCATGCAGGAGGATGAGGATAGTCACAGGTGTGACTGAGGTCTGAGAACTGATGGAAGCACCAACAGGGCCAGCATGCCAGTGTTTCACAAAGTAAGAAGCAGAAAACTTTCTTGCTCGGGTTCACTGAGCTCTTGAGTTACACCATGAACAGTCTCCTCATCCCAGGTGCAGGAACTCCTCCAGCCCCCAAACTGAACAGAGCTTCCAAAATGGGCTTAACAGCTCCTAGAGCATGGCAACAGCTGCAGGCAGGAAAATTCAGCAGAGTTCACCAGCCCAAGCCACTGAATGCAAATTCATTCGAGCAGAGAGAGAACAGCCAAGCAGTCAGAGGAGCCTGGAGTGGCTGGCAAAGGGACTTGAGTGAGATCAGTCACCGGGGAGCTGGGCTGCTCTCGGTGTATACCCTCTAAAAGGCCTGCCCGTGCACTCCCTGGTGAGCAAACACTTTTATTTGCTCCATTTCCCACCAGGAGGTGCACTGTGTGCTCACAAGGAAACCACAAAACCTGTGAAGTGCCTTTGCACAGAGCAGCACTCGCCAGTGTCAGCATGGGGACCTGTCCTTCAGCCCCCGGGGTGGCCGTGCCTGGCACACACACAGCCTGTCCCAAGCAGCACTGCTGAGAGCAACTTCCCCACCCGCTGTATAAACCCTGAAATGATGCACCAGCATTCTCTCAAACAATTCTCCCTCGTCCCTTTTCTCCACCACTTCAAGGAAGATGGAGGGAGATGGTGAGAAGGAGCAGGAGGCAGCTCGCTTGAGAGCAGCAGAACAACAACCAAGAGGAGCCAGCAGCAAGCTTTGGGTTTTGCYTGCCCCTGGTGCTCCAGATTAGAATGTATCCTGCTAGGAAAAGGGATACCATCCTGGGATCTGCTATAGCACCTCTAAGCATTTTTTCTGGCTCTCATTTCAGTCCTCAGGCATCCGAGCTTCATCTTTGCTCTGTGTGGTGAATGCAAAATGGAGAAGCAGAGGTTCCCCTTGGTGRCTTGGCAGACCTAGAAACAGAGGAGCTTCCCATGGAGATGGGCAACCATGGAAGTTGTCCTGGGCCACCTCTGGGCTCATCACCCTCCATCAGCAGGAGACCAGGCTCTGGTAAATCTCTGTGATCATTTGTTCCCTTTGAGTTTTGAAAGCAGAATACCTAATCATGGCCAAAATCAGGAAAGAGCTGCTGCTGCAAATTACACAGCGCCACAGGTAATTTCTGATTAGCTCACTCTTCCTCTCCTGGTGCATCCTCAGTTTCCATAGCAGCTAAGTCCTAAGTAAAATGGAAACATCTGGTTCAAGCGCATGTAAAGATTCCCTGGGGAAAAAAACCTGCTGGATGGCAGCAAACACAGAAAATAGCCCTTGTGAAAGGCAGGGGCATCAGGAGCTGGGAGCCTGGTTAGGAGAGGATGGATGGCATGTGGGAGAAGGCAGCAAGGGGCAYATGTGGGAGTCGAGGGCTCTGGGGAGCAGGAGGGGATGTAGGAAGGAGAGTGGGGCTGTGGGAAAACAAGATGCTTGTGAAAAACAGGTGCTGAGGAGGCTGAGCAAAACAAAAACATGTTGTCAGGGTAGACAAGGGGAAGAGTAGGAAGAAAAGGCTTCGAGGTGGGAACACATGGACTGCCTCGACCATAAATGCCGCCTGATGGTGACACACAGTGACAGCAACTTTGATTCCATAGAGAGACRCTCAGGGATGGGGAGGAGCACATGGGTCCATGCACAGACCGAAGCCACCAGCTCAGAAGCAAGGCCACCTACAGTGGAGAAGCCAACACGTGCTCTGGGGGAATGGTTTGAAGAGGCTCCTGTCAAGGGAAGGGGCTGAGATGCCGCCGACTCAGCTCGCTCTGCCTGGGCTTTGCAGAGTGATGGATCTGGCCCAGCCCTTCACTCCAGCACAGACAAACAGCAAAAAAAAAAAAATCAATGGAGCTGCAGTGAGACACTGCAGCTCTCACCAGGAGCTGAGCAGGGAGAGCAGCCACGGCGCCAGCCGTCACTGCTACCCCTGCACGGCTCCTTCAGCTGCCGGACAGCCCGCACGGGCATCCCCGAGGACAGCTGGAGGCTGTTGTCTGGAACAACAGCCCACGTTGGTGAAACCTCAGGGGGAACACGGCTCTGAGGCGGAACTGAAGCGCTCAGACAGGATCAGAGGATCAGAGGCAGGCGTTGCCGCTTGGCCGCACGGCGCAGCCCACCCTGAGCCTCCAGGTCTCACCCCTGCCTCACCCACGAGAACCTCGCAGCCACCCGGGAGTAACAGGGCAGAAAAATGCAAAGCAAATGTCAAAAAGCAGCTGGGAAAGGGGGGTGAAATTATACAGTCCTGCACGCCTGGGAATTTGCTTCCCAGCAGTCACACCCACACAGTTCTACTGAGGGTTTGCTTACCAATTAACAAGGCCAGCAATTAATGCTTCATGTGTTTTCCTGCTCATTTGCACTATTTACAATCCTCCTTTGAAGCAACCTGTAAGAATTGCCTGAAAATTTYTCAAAACAYGGCCAGACAAGCACATTCARTGTGCAGTGAGTGCCCTGTGCAGGAACTCCMTGATCCTTGTGTGTCCTTTCCAACAGAGAGWAWTCCCTGATTCTGTAAACCTCCAAGCACAACAACTCCAACCTGGCACCTACACCCAGTCCTCCACAGGACCAAAAACTCTTCCAGACCACCAGGATGGATGTTCCTGYCACCAAAGTCACCAAGTCCAGTGCTGAGTCACATCTTTTTGGYGCATTTCACCTTCTCCTGGCAACAGAACGAGCCACCAACCCCTCCCCAGCCACTCACAAAGAGTGCTGTGCCCTTCCAAAGTATTCCTGGCAAATGTTCAGTCCTTACCTTTGGGTGAGATGTGTCTCCAGGTGATTGTTGGGTCTGGCCTGCCCGTGGCTATGCAGGTGAGGCTGACGTTGCCGCCCTCGTTGATGGAGATGTCAGAAGAGATCTCGACGATTTTTGGAGACACTGCAATGACGCAAAGAGGAGAAGGAAAATGAAACTATTTCTGCTTCAACTCCAATCTTAAACTGTGGGTGAAGGAGGCTGAATTTCCATCCTCCCTCTGCTCTGACAATCTATGCAGTAGACATCAGCCTCATCCGACTTGGCAGGAACAAACAGGGAAAAGAGGGGGCAGAGAAGACACAGCTGAAGTGGGAAGAAACTGTAGCCAGAGGGGATTCAGTCATTTYAGGGAGCCTAGAGAAGCTCCTCCATGGTGTGAGACAGTATTTCTTATTTCTTCCCACCCCATTTCAGCATTCCCCTTAGCCATGACAAACCCTTCCCAGCAGAGCTGCATCTTCCCAAGAAAACATGAGTCACCCCCTTGAAACTCCTGCAGCTTTTCCTGCAGCTGTGCAGGCCCTCTGCCAGGCCCTGGTAAGCACAGGAGGTCCTGTGGAGGAGCTGGGCATGAAGAGAGAGTCTGCTGAGGAGCCTCTAAGGCTGACCACCATGCAAAGGAAGGGAAATTCTGTGGGGATGAAAGCCATCCCCTGCATTGGCACTGCCACCCTGGAACAAGTCAGATACTGGGGGTCCAGGCCCCAGGAGGGGACACAGGTGATGAGGAGGGGCTGGGAAAGGATGAGGAGCAARCAGGGAGCACTCAGCTCCTGCTGCTGCATGAGCAGAGGACACGATGTGGCTGCTGGGGAGGGGTTTCAGGGAGATCCATGGTGGGGGTGTATGAGGGAAAACCATCAGCTGCTGTTACCTGCAGGATATAACAAAGATCATCACCCTCCAGGGTTTATTTGCAGCCTTTCTCCAGAGCCTAGCAGGGACAGGCACTCTGCTGCAGCAGCTTTGCAGGAGAGTCACAACTCACCTGCACCTTCCCCCCTTTGCTGGGAGAGCCCCATTCATCAACCCCCACTTGGGGCTGCAGCCCAACACCCCAATTCCTGCCTGGGACCCCACTCCCAAACCTCCCTTGCCTGCCTCTCCCCACCTCCCACACCTCCCCAGGCTGCACCAAGCTGGAATGACTGCAATGGCCTTGCACGCAATGCCTCTGCTGTGCAGGTAAGTAATTTATTGATCCGTAAAGCACTCCAAGACGCTCTGGAAGGGATTATGTCATGCCAGTGCCGTGCAATAAAATAAAAAATGATGGATTTTTTGTGAACATGATGGTGATTTAGGGTTTGTAGTTGGAAGTGTAGTTAAAGTACATTTTAAGTGGAAATCAAGGTGGGTAATGAATTATTCTCTGTTTTGAAGGGCTTCTGGGAGTTCATTTTTTTGCTGCTCTGGGCACGATGGTTAATCTGCTAATCAGGCACTGGAGAACAACTCTGGATCAGCTGCTCCCAAACAGAGGGGGGCTCTGGGGCAGGACAGTGGAGGGCACAAAACCAACACCTAAAGAAATATTAATATTCTTCRGTGTCACTAAGGGGACAGCACATTCCTCGTGGGACCACTCAGAGCTGGCAATGCTTTGCCCATGGCCAGGTCCATTGAGGAGATGCAATTAATTACAATTGTTATGATTGCCCCGCTGTGTTCCTGGGCAGGCTGGGACTGCCAGCCAGGAAATCCATGTGTGCTYTAAAAATACAGAGCCTATGGTGTGGACAGCAAAAACAGGCCAAGGGGGTATTGCCACTGTCATTTTGGAGAGGTGGGAAGAGCCAAGCGGAGGCGCAGCGATCGCCCACCTTTGCCTGGGAAGCAGCAAGAGCTTCCAGCTCTAAGTCCCAAGGAAACTAAAGCAGTATCCATCATCTTTAATGTGCTGCTTGCTGCATCACAGAGGAACCTTTTTGATGTTTTTAACTGCTGAATCCACATCGACCCAATTCAGCCTGTTTTGCAGAGGCTTTAAAAAAAGAAACAAGTCAGACTTTACACTGCTACTCTGGGACTGCAAAGACCCGTTTGCACCCACCCTGGTGAGAGACAAAAATCAACTGACCACGTCATAAAACATAATTAAAACAMCTTAAACTTCMGYTTGATTGATAGGACAAAGGGGAATGCTTTTCACCTGAGGAGGGCTGGGTTAGAACAGGYATAAGAAGGTTTTTACAGTGAGTGTGGTGAGGCTCTGGCACAGGGTGCCCAGAGAAGCTRTGGCTGCTCTATCCCTGGAAGTGTCCAAGGCCAGGTTGGATGGGGCTTGGAGCAGCCTGGGATAGTGGGAGGTGTCCTGCCCATGGCAGGGGATGGAACTAGAGGGTCTTTATGGTCCCTTTCAACTCAAACCTTTCCATAATTCTATAAAAAGCAGCTGAAGCTACTCATGCAACAGGGAAAGAGTTCACCATACTCTGGCATGCTCAGGACACTTGGAGGGAGATGCAATTCACTGTGCCCCATCTGGAATGAGAGGAGGCAAGAACATCTGGGAAGCAAACCAGAAAAACGTCACTGAAGCTGTTAACTAAGTCTGGAATTGTCTATGCAGAGGCAGGATTTAACATGGTGGTTACTGTATGCTCGTTAAATATTTGAATATTTAACCACACAAACTATTCCAAATGCCTTGCTAGAGACACAACAGGTGYGTTGTAAGGCTTTTACCAGAGGGTGGGGAATCTTAATAAATAAATGATCCAAGTATATATTTAATATCATTTAACAGTCACTGGCACTTCCATTCCCTCTGCATTAAAGGACTTCCACCAGCACTTGGCATTTCTGCAGCAGTGGGGCAGAGGAGACATTTCCTCTGCCAAAAGCAGGACGCAGATGGAGCTGTGCCCCTTTGGGAATGAATAAATAAATAAAGCTAAGTAAATGCAGGCTTCCCAGGCGGGAACCCTCTCCTTGCAGGCAGTCCTTTTGTGTTCAGCATCTCTCTYGCTCACAAGTGATTAAACATGGCAGCGTTGGCCAAGCTGCTCTGGTGACACTGCACAGATTTCCCCAGAGGCAGGCTGGTGCTKTATTGATCCAGCTCCTTCTTTCTTCCCATCCTCATCCCTGCCATGCTTTTTGGGGAAGGCCTCTGGGTGCTCTCAGCCCCCCACAGGTGCCCAGGGCACGTCCCCAGTTTGCCCYGACGCGGTGCCCGCTCGCACACAAGGAGCTCCCAGGACAGAAAGCAGCTTGCTTAAATATTTAACCAAAGCATATGGCGAGCTGCACGTTCGAGGGTGTTCAGGCAGGTGATAGATGTCTTTCCGGATCCAAGCATATGTGCTTGCCGACACACAGCTCTTCCCCTCCTGCCACTGGCACGGGGATATCCCTGCTCTGCTCTCACCTCCAAACACCCGCTCCCGAGGCAGCRCAGGTGCACAGCTCACACATCTCGTGCCTGTATCTCACGGCAGTGCTGCACACAGATCTTCACATCCTGGGAGTGTGGTGGGGCTCCCCTGGCATTTCTGTCACCTCCTCTGCTGCCTTTCCCATGGCACCTGCTGCAGGACTGAGGCCTTCCCTGATTATCCCTCCAGTTGCCTTTTAAAGCTCATCCCAAACTGCGCAAACATCAGCAGCTTTGCATCCTTGCTTAGGCCCTGCCACCTCCATCTCCACCTCCATCTCCATCATCAYCACCTCCCCACCCACCTTGCTGGCTTCTACTGACTGCTGCTTGCCTGGCCTGTCCTCTCCTTGACACCAGGTCCCCACCTCTGTCTCCTGACACCCCAGCACCCCAAATTTCAGCCACGCATCAGGCTGGGTGGAGGGTGCATCTGGAGCAACCTCTCCACCTCAGACTGGCAAGGGGACTTCAAATGAGCCTCATCAAGTTGCCTATTCCTTCTTCAAGCAGCAATTGTATTTTTTTGCCTCTACCACCCCTTTTCTACTCACTTTTAGGACACAAGGAAGTAGTGCAGAAACACACCTGTGACCTTTCCAGACCGACAAACCCTTTCTGGTGTAGGAGTGAGGCACAGAATGTGCTTGTCTCAGCCCCTGGCACAGCCTGGGAGAGAGTGGCTGTCCCTGCAAGCCCAGCCCTGCTTCCCCGTCATAAAACATGCAAACCTCCATCTTTCAGCACGAGCAACATCTGCTCTAGATCAAAGGAAATAACAAAGAACAACTATAAAAGTGTCTGGAAGAAAGAARAAGAGGGAGAGTCAGATTTGCGTTCTGCAGGCGATCTGTGATGTGCACTGGCAGCTTCCTGAGCATCATCCTGACACTGCTCCTGCTTTTTGTAACAGCTTCTTACTGCTGCCACACTCAGACTTCCCTGYGTTTTACAGAGTTTGCTGCCACGGGTCCTGCCACCGGGGTTTGGTGAGGGGGGAATCCTGGGTGTCCCATCCCTGCTCGCAGCAAGGCTGAGTCAAACCCTGTGGCAACTGAGGCTCTGCCAAAGCCAGCCAGGGTCTGCCAAAGGCAGGAAACCCAACATCCAGCTCCAGGGCTCCTCCAGCTTGTAACCAGAGCACTTTGTWGCCAGGTGTTGGGGGATATATATATATATATTTATTAGTAAAAAAACCCTGTTATTCCCATTCYYACATCTTTTTGCCTGAGAGCCCCTTAATTTCAAATTTATAATAATTTGGTGGGAGGGGGTTTGCAGTCTCCATTGCAAGGGGAGAGCACCGGTTTTCCCCTAGCAAATACCTGTCTTTYCAAACCAAGACACCAGGTCAGGAGAAGGTGCACTGCTGGCTGCCACAGTGCCAGGCACCTCCACGGTGCCTCCTCCCTCTTTTGTGTTCCTCTTTTGCGTTTTGTTTTGTCTTTCTGCCTTCAGGGAGCAAATTGAGAGCCCTGTGCCTTCAATTACAGGTGTATTATAATGGGCTTTTAAATCAGTTTGTGCTGCTCTAACACAATTATAGTTAAGAGAAAAGCAGGGAGGGCTTCATCTTGCTGTCATATCATCCTTCCATCRTATCACCCTTCCATCATATCAGGAGCTGTTTTGAGCCTGTCCAGAGGTGTGAGGAAGGGCAAACACAGCCTCAGAGCCTGCTCAGTCACAGAGGTTTGTACACAACCCCCYTGTGGGTGCCCATCCTGCTCCCTAGGGCTGCCTGGGCCCTGGGCTGGCACCACCACCCCCTTCCCACGTTCAGCACAGCTTTCCCAAGGGACTGATCCCCCTCTGGCAGCAGCCAGAGCCATGAAGAAAGAAGGCTGGAAACAAAGAGGACATACATAATGACCTTAATAAGCAATTAATAAATAACTAATGACAATTGCTCGTTCTAAAGCGAGGCGTAATGAGATGTGTCACACAGCGCCGAAATGTGTCTGAATGATTTCCCMAACAGGTAACAGCTCCTGTAGCAGGGAAGCTTGGAGGACACGAGATTTTTTACGCCCGTCTCTGCAGCAGGTTCTACAGCACRGCATCATAATAACTCAGAGGAGGAGGGGGGGAAACAAGACGTTCCCAATCATTCATTAGTAAAGTATTTGTGAACGCGGGTATAATTCACCGCATAAACAGCAGGGTTTCTGCAGACAAACTTTATAGCTAAGTGCCAAAAGGGAGCCCAATCTGATTCCACTTACGACAGCATAAATCAGCACTACTRCTGCAGTCAGCGAGGGATACACCACAGCAAACGTGGCACAACAGGAGAGACGGGGCTCAAGCACAAGGGTTTTTTTTCCCTGATTTCTGGATGGGTCCAGGTCGCGAGCCTGGATCAAGAGCAGCTCCCTAAGGAGTCAGGGTGCTGCTTCACTAGGTTTACTCCCCTGATTTCAAGACTCTGAAGGGAACTGCGTCATTTTTCCGAGCAAAAAAAGTGAAGAAAATACCTGACACCAAGCCCCACACCTGTGGGGAATAAAACGAGTTTCTTTGCATGGTTATTAACAAGCAGCTTTAAGAGGAGGCAGAATCCCTCCCTCAGGTTTGGGAGAGTTTTGTGTTCACGTTATAATGCCTGAAGGAAGATGTAGCACTGCTCTGGACCTCATTGCCTCCTTTAAAATGAGTCTAATGATGCTGAGTGGAAAGAAAACAAGTAGAAAGATATAAAAGCAAAGTTTTTCCATTATTATCCACGAAGAAATGCAGCCAAACAAGGACTGTTTGGCAGTTCAGCTCCCTGTCTAGRCAGATCTCATTTTCAACTCCACACACGCTGCACGGATCTAGTTTCCAGTTTTTGCACCCCGAGCCACCTGGGATTCCCCGTGCAAGCCAAGCAACGCCTCATGAAAGGCAGAAAATTGAAGGATCTCGAATCCTTAAGACACCTGCATCATTTTTCCAGCATTATTGACACCTCTCCTCAAGGCACGGCAGCCTCTCTCACAACTGCCTCCACGACGGCCATCAAAGTGACAGTGGCTCTGTCACACCCTGCTCAGGGGACGCAGAGTCCCCAGCTCCTCTCGTTCCACTGGGTCCCAGTGAAGTCTCCGTGAGACCCTTGGGAAAACCCCTGCGTGGGGGACGAGCCAGAGCGTGCCGACAGCACCCCACAAAGTTTGAGCACGACTTGYGGTTAATACAAAGCTTGTCAAGCCCATCACCTCGAAATGCTGGATGTCTTTATTAGATTCCTTTATCTCCCCCCGAGATCGGAGGGACACGACGAGATGATTCTCGGCGGAGATGTCATCATCCAGAAACTAATTAAAGGCTGCGCGGGAAGCCGGGCCACGCACACTCTGGAGAACAAAACGCATTAGCAACCCGAGCCGGGGAAAATATTACAAGTGAACTTCAGATCAGAAAGGGCGAGCGAGGGATTTCGCAGCAGCTCTCCTCTCCCCATCTTCCCTCACACTCATCCCTACACTTCCTCATCCTCGACAGGTGGCCCCAGCTTGGGGCTGGTTAGGACCAGCCTGGGACCTGGGGGATGCAGCTCAGTAGGGGATCCTTCCCTCCACCCTGGGAGAAAACCATGATTTGTGGAATTTCCTTTCTTTTTGATGACAGAAAAGCCTCCTTGCTGCAAGTCAATAAGCGCAGAGAAGGATGGATGGATGCCGGCTCCACCAGAGAGCTCCTGGCAAAACCCTCGGTCTTGTTGGGTCTCATCTCTCCATCAACATAATGACAAGGATTTCTCATCCTTGCAGGYTCATTAGAAAGACAATGTATGAAATTATAAGATAGCCAGAGCCTCTGGCCACAGGAACTGGCTGTGGGGGCATTTCTSCATGGGGACAGATTCAGAGATCTGGTTTAGGACACGTGTCTCAGGTGGATGCACCTGCAAACAGCCCTTCCCAGTCAACCTGGAGTCTCCYGTTCCAACAGACAGCAAATATCCACAGCATTGCTCATCTGATCCATCAGCCCATGGTGTCCTGCTCAATTCTGCACAAACCCCCAGCTCCMCTCCCCCCAGCCAGCCAGAGTGGCTGTGCCCCACCCTCCTGCTCCCCACTCTGCTCCTGGAGAGCAGGGGGGCTCTCCCTGTCCCCTCCAGCTCTCTGTCCATGCAGAGTGGGCATCACACCAAGGGCTGAGCTSGCTGAATCGCCCCTGTGCCACTTTACTCCTCAAAAGGGACTTGACAGGAACAAAGGAGCTCAAACATCCTTTGCAAAGATAAATCAGATGCTCTAATGCAGCCTGCATCTCCAMTGAATATAGGGCAGGTGTCTCTGAAGTGAAGTATTAGTTAAAATGATGCTCTTTAAATTACATTTCGGCTATTTCAGGCAGACAGGTTGTGTGTGGGTTGGGCTGGGTTTTTTTTATGATCTATCTAGAGGCTTAAAAAGACACAGAGAGAAATAAATCTCCCTTCCATTAAAAACACACTACGCTCTTGCATATTTGTTCTTATCTCGGTGCTCTCGCGCTCCCTCTCCCCGGGCTGGAGCACAAAGTGAGTGTTTGTGATTACACTTCCACGCTGACACTCAGCTAATTCGAGGAGCTGCCAGCCCATGCCCAGGAGGAGCGTGGGGCTCGCCCGCCCTCGCAGGAGGACGAGCTGTGCTTCCCCAAATGCCTCGCTGGACCCGCCGCCTTCACTCCAAAAACTGTCGGGATTTGTGGTGTTAATGTGGAACCACGCAAAAGCCCCAAGTTTTGACTGAGTTTGTTTGGATCTTCTGAGTCTCTCTGTGCCCTTTTTTGCCTCATTTATCCATTTACATCCCTCCATCACCAGTGCTGCCTATCCCCCTTTTCTCCCATCACTCCTGAGCTCCAGCTCTTCCAGGTGCCCTTCGTGCTTTTTCTTCTGCTTGGGCTTCTTCCCATCTTTGCATTTGACTCCAGTTAAAAATTAATGGATCAGGCAGGGAGCACAGCCCTGTTATTGTCTGATTAGATGGTCTGGAGGCTGCTACTTATGCCCAGACTCTGTTTGTCTGGGAGAACAGAGTGGGAGAACAAAGCTTTTGAAGTGGGAGAACAAAGCTCAGTAAGYGAGAGGTCAGCAAGGTCCAGCAGTTCAAAATGAACCACAGGTGAGGTGATCCATGCCTCCACGTGCTGCCATTCCTCCTATCCCCATGGGAACACATCACTTGTGACTCATCCATCACTCCAAAAGAGGCAGGTCTACCTTCCCAAAGATGGCCTATCCACTCCTCTTAGTAATTTCTTTACATCCTTGTTTTTCCAGGCTCTCCTTCTTGGGCTCCAAGAGCCACCCAGCCTTCCTCACCCCTCCCATGGAATATTTCTGGTCCCTCACCCTATCCCAAGGCACATTYCTAGGCCAACTCACAGCTGCCCCATGCCCAGGAGACCAACTCAAAGCTTCACCAAAGGTGCCAGGRACAAGCAGGAGTGCAAATACCAATGATCCAGTGTGTGGGATGATGCTCACTGCCCTTCCCAAGCCTTCAAATGTGGTTTATCCCTACAGTCAAAACACCCTGGGAGATAAGGGATCATTATTATTCCCACTTCATGGATGGAGAAATGAGACCCAAAGATCAAATGGGCCAGAAGTCCCTGCTCGGATCAATGCTCTGCAGCACCTGCCTCTCAGGCTCTGTGGAGCTTGGAAAACCATGTCAAAAGGCACAGGGAGAGTGAGGGTGGCTGCCAGGGCAGGTGATTCCATTGGGCTGCACGGAATGAGAGCTCCATGGTTAAGAATCAGTCATCAGGCCACRGAGACACAGCTGTATATCCCTGTACACAGAGGGGCAATTAAAATTCCAATCCCCAATTTCAACCCAASCAAGCAACATTTGAGAGAGCCAAAAGCAAAGGAGAAGGAGGGAGCGACAGTCCCACAGGGGAAGGATATTGATGTGCCTGGAGAATGCGGGGGTTGCTCTCCTTTCCCATTAGGACTRCTCCTTCATTTCCTGTTTCTCCTAAACAAAGCCCTCGAGCCTTCTTCTSGGCCACACTCGTGCCTCCGAGAATGCCAGAAAAGCCACAGGGAATTATCCCCGCCAGTGCATCCTTAATTTCYCTATTTGTCTTCCTAATGCCCGGCCTCGTCACCAGCACTGTCTATTCCCCATGTGCTCCTGCTTTACATGGCAGGACTATTTTTACCCCATTCTTCCTATCCCTCTCTTTCCTCCCATTTAATCATTTGGAGGCTTTTTATCCACACTTTCCTTTCCTTTCTTTCCTCTTTCCCTTTCATTTTTAATACCTGTGGTTCTCCGATTCAAAATCATTACTGTTTTTAACTTGACTCGAGCCTCTTAATTAAGTTACTTTCCATTATTTTTTATCTAGTCCATTTGTCTACATCCCCCGCACCCTCCCTAATTCTCCCTTTCCTCCCCAAGGCAGGCTGGGTATGAAATCTTACATTTCCATTTGGTTAACAATCACTTTGAATTTTTAAATGCTATTAAATTGGATCACACCAGTCACTGGACTGGAGTTGTCGAGCTGTGATATTTACTCGCGCCAGTCAAAGGGAAATGAAATTGTGGCAGCGCRGTGGGGGGAGGCGATGGGGGAGCCCAGATTTATTCTGCCCGTGGTCCTCGCAAACAGCCACAATCCCCTCGGATTTCYGAGCGAGTTCAAAGGAAACCCTCAACGCTCAGCCACGAATGTATTGTAATGTCTTTAATAAATCAATTACTTGTTGGCAKGGAAGTGTCGCCGCATCTCCAATCCTTGTAATCACCTCAGCCTTGCTGTGTTTTTAAGTGTGGAAAGCCCACGGAGGAAGAGGGGAAGGCAGGAGCGTCATCAGCGTCAGGGCAAAGCACAGAAAGCACCATTCCGACTTGCCAGGAAAGGCCAAAATGTGCAGAAAGGATTTGCATCACGTAGAGACACACTCACACACACAGAGTGACCCGCAGCTCCAGGATGAGGACACCACGGTGCTGCAGGGACTGCACAGGGCTCGTCCTTCCCAGGGCAGCTCCTGGGGTGCAGAAGCTTGGAAGGAAGGACCCCAGCAGGTCCACCTGGAAAGGTGGTGTGGTAAGAAATGCCTATCCCATGGAATCAGCCTGTGGTGATGGGAGCAGCCCCTGCTCCTTCCTGCCCAGTGCTGAGCAGGGGAATATTGTAAAGCAGCACCTTCCCACTGCCCCAAGAGCCAGACAATCTTCTACTGCACTAATTCAGACCCTGAGCTTTGTGCTTCTCCTTCAGGAGGGTACCATATATCAATTTTACTAAAAGAGGCCTTTCCCACTCAAAAATTTGCTAAAGGGAGCGGGATTTGATTACAAAGAAGCCCTGACCAAATCCAACCCCTCCCCCCCTCTCTCTCTCTGCAGACAACATCCTCCCCTCCACAACAACAATCATCTGAGCACAAACAGACAACAGAGCTTTTCAGAAAGTAATGAACTCCGGTCGGAGCCAAGGCAGGAAGGGTTTAATGTTCAGCGCAGAAAGCTTGGCGAGGCCATCAATTATATAGCCCTGCTGCTGAAGGAGCAAAAAAAAAACCGAGAGAATATTTCAGACAGACTCGGCCAAAAAAGAAAAGATAGGGAAGGAAATCACTGTGAGAGAGATTTAATTTCACAAGCAGAGAGAAGTGTTTGCAAAAGAGGAGGAGGATCAAAGGCTGAAGCTCCCGGGCTGGCTGCGAGGAGGAGGGATTACAAGGAGGGCAAACCATGGAGGAGACATCTCTGTTGATGCCTTGTATCAGTGCTGGGCCAGGCAAGGAGAGCCCCAGGCACAAACTGGGGAGTCTGTCGGCTGTGGGGGCCCAGGGGGCAGAGAGGAGGGTGGATTGAGACCTGTGCACRGGACAGCACCTGGTCTGTGACCTCTCCTGGCTCATCCTGAATTCTACCCAGGAAATTCTACAGGATGCTACCAAAAAGGAGAGCTGAAATCTTTTGGGCATCTCTACTGCTGGGACCCCAGTAGCCCAGAAATGAAAAATCACAAAATCCCAGGGTGATTTGGGTTTGAAGAGGCCTTAAAGATCATCTCATTCTACCCCCTGCCATGGAYRGGGACACCTTCCACTRTGCCAGGCTGCTCCAAGCCCCRTCCAACCCRGCCTTGGACACTGCCAGGGATTCAGGAGCAGCCACAGCTTCTYTGGGCACCCTGTGCCAGGGCCTSACCACCCTCACAGGGAACAATTCCTTCTGTGTGAGAGTGTGGATCCACCTAAACAAGAAGATCTCCCCATCCTGTTCCCTGTGCCCAGTGGGGCTGTGCTGATCCCTTGCAGGGATCCAGTTCATGGACTAAGGAGCAAATTCACCTCCTTTCTGAGGGACAGGACAAAGGGGTTTCACTGCTGTCTCCCAGCAGGCACAGAAAACCCAAACCAGAAACATTTCAAGACCTAATTTCAATATCTTGKTTGAAGAATCACATTTCCACATCTTTTACAAAGATCCTTGCCTTTTTGTTTTCCACTTCCTGCTTCTCCTTGYCTTTCTACGTCTTTCTTCTCCATTGCATCACCAGAACACAAAGGACAACAAAATCACAACTCTCCCCATGTTYCATTGCAGCTCCTTCTTCCCAGCTTCCCCCTCTCCTTCAAAACCCAAGCAAGAACAGTGTGAAAAAACCCCATATTTTCCACCCAGTTTCCCCCTTTATCCTCCCAGTGACCTCCCCCCAGCCTGTCCTCAAGCCTGGGGATATTTGCTGGAGGTTCTCCACCCTTGGAGGCAGCAGGGCTGGGCAGCTTTTCGGCAGCTGTTCCCTTGGCCTCTCCTTTATCTCCAGCATTGTGTTCACATCTGCTTCCCCCTCTGCCTCTTTCCCTGCTGCTGGGAGTCTGCTTTTAAATCACTGCTCAGCACAGCAGCTGCCAGGCACAGGTCCCRTGCCCCGTTTGGATGTGGGATCCAAAAGCCGTTTGCAAACCTCCCTCTGCCTTTTTTTTTTCTTCTCTAATTTTCTTAATTTTTTTTTTTTTTAATCCTCCTGAACCTGCTGGTGCTGCCACACTGTTTTCCCCTCCTCCCTTTTGGCTGCAGTGCTCTTTTGGCTCTGGAAGCATGTTCAGACACCTGGTTGCTGGCAGCGTGGGGTTTGGCAGCAGCTGGCAGCGTGCAGCTCTCCGATAGGGAACGGGAGGAGAGCAGGGTCACAGCTACCCACCGTGGCTATCAAGGATGTGCTGGTGGCCACTTGCACTGCTCCYGGCTTGCTGGTGGCTTTTCTACCACCCGCATTCCCCGGGCTTTGCCTGCAGCTTTGGCCAAGGCCATTTCTGGTTTTGCTGAGGATTTGTAGGGTAAAAAAGCACAGATTTGTGCAGCAGCACTCAGGAGCTGGGAACGCATTTAGGACAAGGCATGGCCATCTGTGGCTCCCTTCCTCGGCAGAGTCCTGCTCCCAAGCAGGGCAATTTTGGCAGGGCAAGGCAGCAAACCCTAGGGAGCAGAGCCAGGCACGTGGAGGGCTGGAAGCCTCACTGCCACCCTGCCCACGCAGYGCCTCCAGGCTAAATCCCCATTCCGGATTGCAATCTCTCTGTACTATCAAAAAAGAGAGGACTACATCCTCCCAGCAGTAATGAACAAAATTCCCTGAAAAAACTTGGCTGATTCCTCCCCARCCTCCTTCCACTCAWGGTCTGTGCAGGATTGCAGGCCAGRATCCCCATGGATGCCACCTTCATGGCAAAGACTACACCAAACAGACAAAAATCCCAGGGGAAGAGCCCTTTGCTTCATCCTCTGACTGCCCAAGCCTCTGCAACAGGTTTTYGCTTCTGGACTCGCCTCCGGAGAGACTGGCCAGAAAAATCAGTTCTAAAGGCCAAAAAGAAGAGCCAGATTAAAGTATCAACTCAGAATTTATGCTCAGGACTTAAGGTTTAATAATGCAACAGAAAATCAATATTTAATAAAGCAAATGATGGAGAAAAACAGTGAATGGGAGATGAGCTGCTGCTCCTGTTTTCAAACATGTAGCCCCCAGAGGAGCGGGGTTGGCAGGATGGATGTGGAACCAGATTGTCACAAAGAGCTGGCAGGCAGGACACCCCAGGTCCCAGTGATTCCAGCTCCCGTGTCAAGGGGAGCTCACGGGTCTTTTATTAAAGGACAAACAAGGAATTACTGCGGTGGTCAGAATCCAAGCACTCATGGAGAGAGATCAAATGCTGAGGCACGAGGGGAGCGGAGCAGCTGCTGCACTGAGCAGGCCCAGACTGGGGCTGGGCTGGGGAAACACAGGCAGGCAGCAACACCCCCAGATTCAGGGGTCAAAGAGCTTTTGGGATGGAGATCTGAGAAGCTGGGAGGGAACACAAGGGCTCAAAGCAGCCTGCTGAGCAGGAGAGGAGGTGGTGTGGGTAGTTCAGGTGGGCAAGTGGGGCACTAAGCACGGCTGGCAGGTGTGGTGGCACAGCAAACGTGCATCCCTGAGCAYGGCAAGCACACATCCTGGGCATGGCAGGAGTGCATCCCTGGGAATGGCAAACCTGCATCCCTGGGCACAAACCACACATCCCTGGGCAAAGCAAACCTGCATCCCTGAGCATGGCAGGAGTGCATCTCTGGCCATGACGAGCGTGCATCCCTGGGCACAGCAAGCAGACATCCCTGGGGACAACAAGAGTGCACCCCTGGCCGTGGCAAACCCGCATCCCTGGGCACAGCAAGAGTGCAGCCCTGGGCACAACCAACCTGCATCTCTTGGCACAAAGTGCACATCCCTGAGCACAGCAAGAGCTCATACCCAGGCCAAACTATCATGAATCACTGGACACAGAAAGAGTGCATCCCTGGGCACGACAAGCATAAATCCCTGGGCACATCCCTCAGCCAAAAGCACACATCCCTGGGCACAGTGAGTGTGCATCCCCAGGAGTGCTGGTCTCGGGCAGGATGAGGGAAGCTCTGCGATGCTCGGGACAGATCAGCAGCTCTGCCTCCCTCCCCTGGAGGCTGGAGAAAACTGCAGCGAGTTCCTGCATGGCACAGAGATGTCACCTGCACCTTGTCCCCCCCACTGCCTTTCCAGCCCTGATACAATGCTGCCAGCCGGGAAAGGAGGAATTTTGCCCACACCCATGCCAGTGATGGCAGGTGCTTCTTGGGGTACACGGCTTAGGGTGCACAAAGATTTGCGCCCCACCCCATGAAGTGTAGGGACTCTGGATAAATCCTCTAGGCGAAGGAGACTCTCCCTTGCACAGGAATCAGTGCCCTTGGATGAAACCCCTCCTCTGGCACGCTGTGTGTGCTGGGTTGTCTGCCCGGCCCTGCAGCACGGCAGTAATTTGTAGCTTGTGCCGGGATCCTTCACATTGAAAGATGACATATAAATATAAAACGTTATCACTCCATAACAGCCACATGCTATAAAACGCCAGCCAGAAGGATCTGGAACTAGACGGAGGCAGCGCTTTAAATCCTTCCCCGCAGAGTTACTGCCACTAAAACAACAGACCCGCTCCAAAGAGCTCCAGCTACGGAGGGAGAAGAGGACAGACCCCGATAAAAACACCACAATTGAGGAATTAGATGAATAAGTGATGGGATTACAGCATGACCTCCCCATGCTGACAGCCCCAGGGTAGCAGCAGCACCGGCGCACCGGATGACGTCTCCTCCCATTCATCCCCTGCCGCGATTTTGTTCCTGTAGTAACAACAAAGCGCCGGTACCGGTGTTACACTAACAGCGCGCTGACTCCGCTCCCGCGGCTACGATAACAATGCTGTTACTGTAGTAACATTACGGAGCCGAGGTCTCACTGTTCTACCCTTAATTTTATTGTCRTAAGATTAAATTGCAATAATGTTATTGAGCTGCCATTAGCGTTGCCGTGGCGACAATAACATTAAGGTAGCGATATCACATTACAGTGGTCCGACCGTTTCCAACCACAAATATTTTAATGTAGTAAAACAAAAGAGATTACTGCAGTAACATTAAACTGCAGTGACCTCATTAAACCCCCACCGGCTTTACCACGACGCTGCTCTGGAAACTGCAGGCGGGAGATGCCCGGCGCACATCCCGGGAGCTGCTGTGCCACCCCTTTGGATGGAGGGTCCGTGTGGAAGAAAAGGGGCTTGCTGCGGATCTGGAGAGCCTCGCACAGCTCCAGTCCTCCCTGCCTGGAGAGCACGGCGTGCCGCTGGCCCCCCGGGCTCCGCTGAAGGGATTAGCGGAGGCACTGCTGAATGGTGCTGGGTGAGGAGGGTGAGCCCTCCGTGAAAGCCTTTGGAGAGCTTGGGTGAGCGGGGCTGCTGGGAGCTCGAGTGCTCAGAAAGGCTCAAAGAGGAGCAGGCTCTTGTTTTCTAGAAGAGGGGTGATGTGAGGGTGACCTCCGCAGCTCTGAGGGAGTAGCAGAGGCAGCTCCGCTGAGCTCTCCTCGCTGCCACAAAAGCGCACACAGGGAGGTTGGAAAGAGTGGAGCCACGGGGAAGTCAGAGGTGGGAATGCCCCCAGCACTGAGGTGTGGGACCACAAAGAACTCTTGACAGCGCTGAGGAACCCAGTGACACACAGGACTACAGCGTTAGCACTTCACCGGGGAGACAAACAGGAATCAGCCACGAGAGAGAAAAACAGGAAGGAAATGAAACCGGTCTGTGYGTCCTGTGAATCACTGGAGCTTCCTTCTCCTCTACTCCAGTCTCCTGCCAATTATTTCTCCTTGGGAACAGGATACATCCTCCCATGGCTCTGGCAGTGCCTGGCCTGCTCCATCACTGGGGTGCCAGGCGAGCCCAGGGGATGCCTTGAGGGAATGGTTYGAAATTGAAAAAGGTTGATGTAGAGTAGATATAAGGAAGACGTTTTTTACAATGAGGGTGGTGGGGTCCGGGYTGCCCACAGAAGCTGTGGCTGCCCCATGCCTGGGAGTGTCCAAGGCCAGGTTGGACAGGGCTTGGAGCACCCTGGCCTAGCGGAAGGTGTCCCTGCCATGGTGAAGGGTGGAATTAGGGGGTCTTTAAAGACCCTTCCTACCCAAACCACTCTGGGATTCTRTGTCTTTCCTTCATCCCAACCTGCTTATTACCAAGTTGCCCTCCTAACAATGTTAACTCACTCAAGCACTGCTCATTCACCTCCCCATCCCTCTCATTTTTTATATCAGTGGGCTCATCCACAAGCTCCAGGAAGGAGCAGCACGGTGGGACACAGCCCCAGTGGGATGCAGCCTGCCTGGCTCCCTCCAGCAGCAGCACGGACATGAAACTGGGGCAGCCTCAAGCTGCAGCAAGGGCACAATGTGAGCCCAGAGCAAACTCTTCCCCAGTGCAGACTCTGGAGTCTCTTTTCCCTCCCTGCTCCCACCCCACGATATAATTGCTAATTAATAATAACGTTTAGCTCTCAGATAGCGCGTTCCATCTTCAAAGACCTCTGTCGACATTAATGAATTAATCCTCATCAACCCCCCTGTGAAGTAGGTGACAATTATTATCTCTGCCTCACAGATGTTAAACTGATTTGCAAAGAGGTCAAGTGACTTTGGGGAGGCTGGAGGGAGCCTGGCCGGGTACCAGGCCACTCCTCGGGGGAACATGGACAAGCACATCCCAGAGAAGCAAGGGCTGGGAAACGAGGGTGTGGGGGACACGGAGAGATGCAGGGGCAGTGATGGGTGTGGGACCTGCAGAGATGCTCCCCGAGGGCAGAGCAAAACGAGGAGAAAGAGCCAAAAACTAGGCCAGTGCGTGAGAGCGTGTGGGAGACCTTCAGTCCCCCACAGCAGCCGTGACACAAAAGGCGAGGATGCTTTGACAGAGAGACGGTGATTAGCAACACAAGAGAGACGGGGAAGGAACACATCAGTCAGAGGAGCCAGCGCAGGCGARGCGCGGGAGGATTTCCATTTCGTGCCGCTGGTTTCCTCCCCTCCACSGCTTTGGGGAGGCTCTCCCAGCTTGCCCATGCCTTTTAGGAGTTMTTATCTAAACCTGCTTTGCTTCTGGAAAGAATAACTGCTCTCACGGGGGGAAATGTGTGGACACACCAGTAAATCCCCAGAAGCAGGAGGAGCATCTTGCCCAGTGTGAAATTCCAGCCCGTGGCTTCGAACGTGACCAAGGTCTCCACATCTCAAATCCCTTTTCCCTCCTTGCTCCCAGAACCACTGGCATTGGCGGCACAGGCTCAGCCCCACAGGTAAGATGATGATGACTGCAGGGACCGAGCCTTCCTCCCAGCAAAGGCAGCAAAACAGCAACAAAAAGTTCTCCTCGCTGTCCCACGAGTGAAAGGGGCTTGYGGCATCAAAGGGAAATTAATTGGGCAGTTGAAACAAAGGCGGCTCGGGCACCGCAGCCCCACCGGGGGCTTTATCTCGCCGGCACAGACYTTGGCAGTGCTGCTCCCCGTGCGGGGACAGGTGCCACCGGCACTGCCACCTCGGCCCCCCAYCACCCCCTGCCACCTGTGCCCGCAGCCCCCCGACTCCGCCGGGCAGGTAATTAACTCCCAGACAAAGGCGGGGATTTGAAGATTAACCTGGGCTCCGGAAGGAGTGGG
>CADDXX010000235.1:1171162-1189330 GCA_902810485.1 Alauda arvensis
GGAGAGGAGAGGAGAGGAGAGGAGAGGAGAGGAGAGGAGAGGAGAGGAGAGGAGAGGAGAGAGGGATGAGGATTTAAGTCCTCCACTCCTTGGAGGTCAGCGGGACTTAAATCCTCTTTCTCACTCTGGGTTTCTGCCCCACTCCAAGCTCACAGCTTGCCTATTGCAAGCGGGACTTCCTTGGATTTTGTTTCTTTGAGATTTACTCCCAAAAACATCTCGCTCTCCCCAAGCTCCAAGGCAGATYCCTGCAAACACAGGCAGTGCTGATTTTTGGTGCTTTGTCTGGTCTGATGGCAACTCTTCCTAGGAAGGAACGAGTACTGAAGGAGTGGGAGCTCCCTCCAGACCCTGCAGATGACAGGGATGCTCCCTGAGCTGCTCATTTTAGCTCTGTCTGTAATCTGGGTTCATTTTTCCAGGAGAGATCCAGGTGCTAAGAACCTCCTTGTCCCCTTGGAGCTCTGTTGTTGGCCCACATCAACTTGGCACTGCCAGCCTGACCCCATTTAGAGCAGTCCCCAAAACAGCAGGTCTGAACTTTGGTGCATTTGGTGCCAAGGGTCTGYTGTCTCATTCCCGAGCTCATTTGTCCCACATTAGCGCAGAGCCACCGACCTGCTATTCCTGCATCAGCAGCAATCACCTTTTCCCTTTTGTACCGAGATTTCRAGACTGACAAGTGTTTCTGAAAGCCTGGCCAATGAGGAAAGGTGGGGAAAACAGAGCTYGGATGGTTTCAGAAAGAAGGCAGCTAAGGGGCACCAGGATAACAACCTTCCCAAAAGCAAAAGGTTATTACAGAGGACACTGATSAATTGTTCCCCACATCCACTGGGAATAGGCTGAGAAAAAACTCCACTTCATTTGCAACAAAGAAGGTTTAAGTTAGATATTAGCTATACATTTTCTAATTAAAAAGGTAGCAATGCAGTAGAATAGATTRTCTGGGGAGACTGAAGAACCTGCTTTGTTAAAAGATTTTCAAGAATAGCTTTCACATGTGCTTGGCAGCGAGGTCTCTGCCTGGTTGCAGGGGGACAGGATAAATTAGCTCTTGAGGTGCCTTCTCCCCACCTATTTTGGGATCTCGGCCATCCAACAGAGCCAGCCTAGAAATAAATGTGCAGCTCACCCCTTGCTGCAGCCTGGGCATCCTCAGTTCTGGGTGTTTCYACCTGATTCTCTCATTCCTGACCCTCGTACCCTGAAGGAATATCCTTCTCCCACCCCTGTCCCTCTCCTGTGYTTTGCTCTCCCCCCTCCCTCAGCTCTGCTTCCCTCCAGCAGCCCTTGGCCAAACCCCCAGGTGCCCTCCATCCCTGGCTGTTTCCCAGCGATATCCCCAAGCCTGGGGAGGAGCAGGGCTGCAGGCAGGGGCTCAGAGGGTCTGGGAATGGCAGATCTGCACCCATCCTGCTTGCCTGGGGGAGCAGCAGGCTGCTGCAATCCTGGCTGGAAGGGACACAGCTCCTTGCCCCAGTCCCTTTGGAGAGCACAGCCTGCCCCGGGGCACGATTTAATTGCATCCTGAGAGGCTGGAGTGCTCCTGCCTCCAGAGCTGTGCCCCCAGGCCCTTTCCTGGTGCAGCAAGGGGAAAGTCRGGACCTGCTTAGAGCAACCTGCACACCTCCCTCTTCCGGCTAAACCCGTTAAAACGGAGACATCCCCTCTTCTCACCTCCTCGCATCACCTCTCCTTTCCTCTCAGGCTGCAGGAAGGGGCAAAATGTCCCAGGGCTGTGTGCTGAACTTGGCACATCCCTGAAATCGGGTGCTGAGCCACCCTGCTCTCCTAGGAGGGGGAATAAGCCCCACTTCCCACAAGCTGAATGTCATTTTGGACAGGATTATTTCAGAATMCATATTTATAGGGCCCATTTTCCCAGGCAGGAGAGTTAATCCTGGCACCTCSGTCCAATTTTCATCGAGGTCATTAAGGCAGGTTTCCCTTTAATTGGACATGATAATTCACTTTCATGTCCTGCTCTGAGAAAGGGCTGGGTGAGCCAAAGAACAGCTCTTCAAATGAGGGAGCTCGCTCTCCAGAGCTGGAATTTCTGCCGGCAGCACGAGGATCCTCAGCACATTACAGGAGTGAGCCCATCACTGAATCATCCCRTACTTAACTGCTGCAAGGAGTTAAGCCCTGACCTTTTCCTGCAGTACCCAAATATCTCTTCCTAATGATGCAGCAAGACACGGCAGGGATGGGCCTGGATGTCTTGGTGATACAGGAAATTTAGGTCAGGAAACGGGARCCAGGAGAGAACAGACAGAAATTGTCCTGCATCACCCCAGCATCTGATAGCGACTTCAGAACTTGCTGGTGATCGACTTTGGCTTAAGAAACTCAGGCAGGTAATAAGAGATTGCAAGATAAACAGCCAGAACCGGGGCTGGAAATGCATCCGCTTCCCCTCCGTGCTTAATGGAGATGGAGAAAGTCCGGCTCTGGTTAGKCAGCTTGATTGCTTGAAGAGGAAAAGGAAAATGAAAAGGGAGGGAAGAGGGAAAATAAAGGCCCCGAGTCTGGGTTTTTTCCCCACTTCTATTCATTAGGCTGTCAATAGTGCTCAGGGCTGGAATATCGACGGCGGATTAGCTCAACCCGACTCTGTGTACAAGACCAATGCCTTTTTAACCCAGCTTGTTTCCAAATCAATACACCCATCAGCATTCGAAAATTAGCCCGAGACGAGATTCCAATACTCAGGCTGGTGTGTCATGTTAAGAGGGCTCCCGGCCAAATCGCAGAAGAAGCAGCAGGAAAAAAAAAAAAACCAGTTGCTAGCAAGGGATTAGAAATTTTCCATTAATCTTCCCCCAGGCTAAGAGCTCATCAGGCTCTGTGTGTCCCTCCAGAGGCTYCCCCTTGTCCTGCCACATGGACACAGGGAATCATGACACATCTTCCATGAGTGTCATGACCATCACATGTGGCCACACCTGTCTGTCCCCTCTCAACAAGTTGTGTGTGCTCACACACTCGCTGAAGAGCACATGTAGGCACCCACTTTGCCACCAAAAGTGCTCCAGCACCCTTGTGCTGATCTTTCTCCTCCTCTTCCTCCTCCAGAAGTATGGAATTTCAACACACAAACACATATTGTTGCTAGGCATACACACACCCCCACAAAGCACACAAATCTGCCAGYTCTCTCTTTTCCCCCAACACAAGTTTTACTTCAAGCGCTGCCTCCGGCTTGGAAAACAAAAAAACATCAWAAAACAACAACAACAACAAACAGCACCATGGGTTTGCCAGTGCCTGTGTCGGGAGGCAGAGCTGCCTGTRTCAGAGCCCTGGGATTATGACAGCAAAGCTGGATAAAACCGAGCCTGACAGAGTTCAAGGAGCATTTGGAGAATGCCCTTGGACACATGGCGTGACTCTGTGCAGGGCCAGGAGCTGGACTCCACGMTCCTGGTGGGGCCCTTCCAACTCAGCAAATTCTCTGATTCCCTGAAATTCATTACCCAGCTTGGGATGATCCAAGCTTGTGGATCAGCCTCTACCTCTCCACCAAGCCGTGCCACACGCTCAACATTGGAGCAACGAGAGGAGACAAAGGGCAAAAAGGAACAGAAAGAAAAACAGAAAGAAAAACAGAARGAAAAACTCCCTCCCCTTCTTACCTTGCACGATGAGATGGACGCGCGATGTCTTGGGGTGATTGTCTGTCTGCACGGAGCAGGTGTAGGGGCCCTCATCGTACACATCCACATCCTGGATCTGGATGCTGTACTGGGTTTTGGTGTTGGCCAGGAGCACCACCCGAGGGTCCAAGCACCACTTGTCGTTGCCAGCATAGAGGATGCTGCTGCGGTTCAGCCAGGCCACTCGGGTCACCCGGTTGTCCACGGAGCACCTGGGCAGAGGCAGAGAGGTGACCCATCAGTGAGCTGCTCTTGGGCGCTCTCCCTCCCTTCCCTCCCAGCCCTCCTGGTCCTCCTGGCACTATTTTTAGCTTTGCTGTCAGCAGCACTTTGAGAGACCAAGAGCTTGCAGTGTCCAGAGAGGACAAGGTCAGCACTTTCCCCGCAGTGCTCAGGGCACCGATTTCCATCGAAAACGGCGGCTCCAGAGATTTGCCCAAGAGCCTCACAGATTTTTCAGATGCAGGGAGGTCAGAGCCACCCAGCACCAGCCTTGCACTCCTCTATTCCAATTCCTTCTTTTTCCACAAACAGAGCTGAGCCCAAAGCCCCATCCTGAATCCACACTTATTTTTAGGGGTGCAGGTTGTTGCTTCCTGCCCGAATCCATCACCTGTCATTCTCTCCACAGACCTTCACRTCCCTGCAGCCACACAAAGAAATGCAAAGCGGTGCTGGGAACTCAACACGCAACTTTTGGGGGTTCAGGGTGACAGAAGAGGTGTGCCCAAGGTGAGATGTCTCATCAGGACACCCCTGATTTGCCAGAACCCAACTCCTGCTCCATCCTCCCTCTCTGGTGTGAAAAACAGCCAATAAATGAAACAATTTTATTACTGTTCCATAATGATATTACGATAATAATAAATTAAATGTGAGCAGATTTTTATGATCTACATTAAAAAAAAGCAATAGATTCAGTATGGGCTGGAACACCAAGAACTTGGCTCTTGCTCTCAGCTGCATTACAACTTGAGTAAAAGGCCTGAGAGTTTAGTTGCACAAGTTGAATTAAACTGGAGATTTCTTCCCAGAGSATGGGTTCAGTCTATTGAACTCCAAATCTCAGCTCTGCTGGTAGCTCAGACCTATGGGGCACGAATAAAATGAAGTGGTTATTTGGYGTTTGGCTCTGGTACCATGAAATAGGCTCCTGTGGTGGTGGTTCTACACAAACACAGGGGTGCCCAGGGCTGGGTGATGAGAAACCAGACATGACTTGAATCTCTCAACCGGTCTCCTCTGCAGACGTTACCTTGAGGAACYGTAAGCAGGCTGAACTAAAAATATRTATTTCCTCTCTCCTCCTTCAYGCCAGTTTTCTTTATGAAATGCATCAGCTTGGAGATCCTTGGATAATAATGGAGCCAGACAGTGTGCAATCCAAGCATTCCCTCTATCATATGGGCATTTAAGTGCTTTTGAAAAGCAGCGGGGCTCAGGTAACGCATGAGGCAGCAGTGAAATAAGTGCTTTCGCCCTTCACAGCACCTGGGCACAATCTCTCCTTATCACCCAGACACGCTTCCCTGTCCCTGGGATCAGCGAGCTTCAAGCTGTTCCTTTATATTCTTCCCTGCCTCTTAAAGCTCCTGAGCCAACATATATATGTGTATATATATATATATATATATATAWAATAAAGCACAGCAGCAGCTCYTGGGAAAGAGGTGCTTTGACCTCTGGATGCGCTGGGCTATTTAGGGATTGGCAGCTCTGCTCCTTCCTGAGCTGCTTCCAAGCACTGTGCTCCTCCTGCTCCTCCTGCTCCTCCTGCTCCTCCTGCTCCTCCTGCTCCTCCTCACACAAGCACCGGTCGGGGTCCCCGTGGCCGAGGCTCATCACAGCGACCTGATGCTCTTCCAGCCCCTCCATCTGCTCCTCCTTCCCTCCTCCAGCAGCTCCTCTCTCCAGCAGCTCAGCSCAGGGATGGGAAGGCTGCTCTCCCACACACAAGCAGCCGAGTGGAAAGCCTTTGGCTTTGGCCAGGAAGCCACGCTCCAGGCACAGGTGGAGAGCGAAGCCACCGCCAAGCCCACAGCCTGCCCTCCTCCCACCCTGCTCCTGGCAGAGTGCAAAGCCCTGGGATGCCTCCTCCACCTCTCACGTTCCCTCTCACCCCACGATGTGCCAGGGAAGGAGGGGAGGGAGAGGTCCTCGGGGTGCCGGAAAGCAGYGCTTGCCTCCRAAAAGATGATCTARAAACAATTAAGCACAGATGAGGTAATTTTCTCTCTCAAGATCCTTAATCCTTGTTCCACTCCTGCTCAGACAGCAAGGACTTCTCCTCCAGGAAGATGATRAAACTGCTGTGTGCCARCACAGAGTAGAGATGATCCTGCTCTGGATACTGCTGCCTCTCTCTGCTGTTTCTTTCCCAATAAACCCAGAGGCCCAAGCCTCAGGGTTTCTCCTCTGGGAGATGGGAACCCTGCCTAACTCACCACTGCTCCATCATCCTGGGGCAGGCAGGGATGGTCTGTAGGAGATGCAGCTCCTCATGCTGCACCAGACCCTCTGCTCCCTGTGACCTCCGAGGCCACCTCAAAACGGCCACGARTTTGGGCATTTTAAGGCAGTTCCATGCACTGAACAAAGGTGAGAGCTGCAAATCTCCATCCTCCCCACCTGCCCCAACCCACCTGCTCATCCCTTGCCCTGCACTCCCCGATGTGTGGTGGGTGCAAAGGGATCCAGGCTGCCCCTTCCAGATCTGCCAACATCTCCCGCAGCCAAAACTTCGGTGTTTTGTTCTCCACCCTCTTCTATCAAGCTGGTCCATTAGAGACTGGCCACTCTYCCCCAAAGCTGGCACTCCCAGACATTTCCACAGCCTGAGGGTTGAGCTCATGCAGCCAAAGGGCCCCACAGGTGCAGCCAACAGCCCACCTGGCTGCAGGGACAGCGCTCAAAGACAAATTGGAGGAGGGAAAGCAGCACCACAAGGATTCTGCCAGCCAGCACAAAGATGAGCCAGGCTGAAAATGCCAACAAAGCCATCAGTGGGGACAAAACAGCCTCACAAACAAGCACCAGGAATAAACAAGCAGCGGGGWGCTGATGCTGAGTTCCCTGACCACTGATCCCGCCCGTGCCACCTCCAGCCCCCAGCGCCTCCCTGTGACTTCAGAGCAGACACAGATGGCACATGCCAGCAGTGACGTGCCCTCCTGAATTCCTCTCTTTGCTTTCTCGAGTTTGCACACAAAAAAATGACAGGAGAGGAGGTGAGGAGGTGGGCAGGCAGTGGGGGGAAGGAGGTTTTTAATTACTGAAGTGTAGTAATTGGCACACAACACTTTTTTGTTGCCTCTTATGCAGATTGCTGGTGTTCCAGAGGGCTGGGCTGGAGAGCACAGATTGTCTCAACCCAGCAGGACACACAAGAAATGAATAATGTTAATTAGAACTGAAAAGAGCTCAGCAAAATTACCAACCTGATTGCTGCTTTCATTGCAATTATCAGGGTACAAGCTCCATCATGGGGAGGCTGGGATGGGGCTAAGCCTGGCTCACACCAGCAAATCTGGAGGCCCARCCTGGGCTGGGACCAAACTGACTCTCCCCAGGCTCATTTCACCTTCCACCACCCCCTAATTTTCATGTCATGCCCACCCTAGAGAAGCCACCTTCCTAAATCCTGGTCACTTGACGGAATTTCACAACAGCATTGACCCAAATTCTTTAGGTTGGAAAAAACCTTTAAGACTATTGACCAAGCATTAACCCAGCACTGCCAAGYCCATCCCTAAACCATGTCCCCAAGTGCCACACCCACCAYCAAGCATCCCCAGATGTCTTTTCATTTTCTCCCCAGTCTAACTGAGCCATTCCCACACCAGCAATGTTTTGTCTCTGCTGTGAGCTAAAGAGACCAGAAATAAGTTTGGGGTTCATCTTAAAATYGGGTGCAAATCCTCCCACTGAGGCTGGCTAAGATGACAGGATGCTGTGGCCCTGCCTTGTCCCCAGCTCCTCRTGTCCCAGACATCACCTTCCAGCCTCTGCACCGTCAACCCAGCTATAAATGATCAACTCAACCAGCCCGCCGCCGGAGGCACAGCTCCACATCTCAGATTTATTTCTGTGATTATCACATTTTATTGTTATTTATTAGGATTAATTAAAGGCTGGGCTGTGAACAACTCAATCCCAGTCAGGCACGGTCTCACAGACTTTCCTGTGGCGTTYAGAAGAGAATTTTGGCCATCAGTTCCTGAGCAAAGGGAAAGCTGGGGCCAGGCTGTGCCGTGCTCCTTGGGACAGGCACTGCCCAAGATCCTGTAAGGCTGGGATGCCCATGCCAYGGACAGCCTGAGGTGTGGATATCACACAGAACACGGTCTGAAAGCTTTTTAACTAATAAATATCGAGCCAAACCTCTCACTGACACAACCCAGTCTGGTTTCTCTCTCTGTGCTGCATCGGGCTAAGTCACGCACCAGCAGTTTCTCCCAGTCCAGCCCTTCTCCAGCAGGATTTACAGCATCTGCTCCCTTTCCGTGCACACCCAGCCCTGCTCACACTCCCTCCCTGCAGCACCATCTGCTCACATCCACAGGGCTGCCCAGTGCTGCCCTGCACCCCAACCCCGCACAGCACACACTGAGAACACGCGTGTGCACCCACACGTGTGGCAACAGCCCCTCCTCCAGCAGCAATCCCGTTCTGCTGSAGCAGGGACACCCAGCTCAGGCCAYGGAGCTYGGATGGCAAGGCTGGATGTGCCAGTCACAGGCTGCTTGCAGGAGATAYTCACAGTGGAAGTTGGGCTGTTGGATSAAAACATCCATAGGTTTGGWACTGCTGAAAGCCCCCAGTGCTCASYCAGGGGCTCTGATGGGGGCTGGAGGCTCAGCCCTGCTGGGGTGAGTGGCTGTGATCAGGTTCTTGGCATTCCCACCCTCACCTGCTCCCCAGGACCAGCCCCCAGTCATCCTCACCCTCGCTGTGAGTTTGGCTGGAGGGGATCCCTGGAGCTCCCACTGATGTGACACCACCAAAGGCACAGCCCAAGGAGGTTTTCACAGCACAGAGTGGCTCACAGGACCAAGAAACCTCTTCCCTGCGTGGGGAGCCTGGTTCCTGACCCAGTGATTAACTCAGCAGTGGGGTCTGGCAGGGAAGGGGGGTCCCTGCTGGGTCTGGCACCTTCCTCCCACCCCCCTGCAGCAGCCAGAGCATCTCCAAGGGCTGTGGGGTGAGGAGGTACCCTTGGATCAGCTGCCACCCCAGYGTCTCTTCAAAATAACACTGAGCTGGTCAAAAGAAATGCTCAGAAGTGAAAAATAAAACCTCTTGGTGCTTCCCCMCCTCTTCCCTGCCCAGACAGTTCCATGCTGGTTATTGCAGAGGGAGTGAGGGCCCCGGACTGGGAGGTCCTGCCTTTCCCACTGGCTCATGCAAATCCCTGCCCTTCATTCCTGCCCTCTGCGAGGCTTTAAAGATATCTGGCACCTCCTTGCCAGGGAGTGTGAGTTAACTCATGTTTATAAAGTACCTGATCTCCTCAATTGAAAGTTTATACATGCAAATGATTCACACTAATTACATTAATAATAATACTGGGCTCAAAAAGATCCGCCTTGGTTCACTGCCCGGGATTCACAGAACTGCGAACAACTCCCAGTGCGCTGCCTTAGACACGGTTATTGGCAAATGCCAAGGAAACAGGAGGAAACCGGACTGGGAAGGGAAGGAGAGCTGCAAAAAGAGCTGGAGCTCCTGCTGGCTGAGCATCAGGCAGGGTAGGGAGCAGGCACGGATTCCACGAACTCCTCTGAGCGCATCCTGACAGCCCTGGGAGAGCCCTGTGCCGGCCCCCAGGGCTGGTGCAGGGATGGCTCGTCTGGAAAAGTCTTTATCTCTCTGCAATGCAGCAGTGCACCAGCACCTTTCCAAGTCCCGTGCTTGGCTCATCCAGCCTTTGTATTTATCCTCCTATTGTCTCTGCTAACAACGGGGCTCTGCRCATCTATAGCATCTCCCATCTCGGCAACCCGGAGCGTGCCACAAAGCATCAATGAGGGCAGCAGCGGCTCGCAGAGCGCAGCACGAAGTGTGTCCCTATCCCTGGATGTGGCTGGCTCCGTGGGGCACCTCCGGAGCACGTTCCTGGCCCATCCGCTTGGGTGCCCTCCAGAAGTGCACATGGCACCGGGGACAGGGTGACAGCAGCACYGAAATGCCTGCGGGCAGCTGCGTGGGGACATGGGCGGCTTACAAACAGCACGGAGCTCCTGCTGAGCTGTGGGACAGTTATTCCTCAGGGGTTTTCTCCTTTCTCACATCCCCAAAGCCCAAGTAATGAACAGGAGGCTCCTGGATACCAGCAGGCAAACAGCCCTCACTGAAAGCCACCCCTTCCCTGGCAGCATTCCAGGGTCGCCTACGGAAGGATCCTCACTCCTGCAGGGAGGGCATCAGCCCAGCGCAGGACCAGGCTCTGGAAGCTCCAAAAAGAGGTGTGGAAAATGCCACCAGAAGAAAATAACTCCCTGATGATCTCATCCTCTCCCCTCGAGCGTCACGGAGCAGTGTAAACCCTGGAAAACAAGGTCTCCTCCTCTGAGGAGGTGAGGAGAAGTCGTTTTCTCTCTCTGCCTCCAACAGAACARGCATCTCTCTCCTTGCTCTGTACTTCTCTCTAGAAAAAAAAAATGCTCCTTGGTCACCTCCTGGTCCCGGGGCTGAGCCACTCAAGCGACCCCAAATCCCCATCCTCACCCCCCCGGCAGCCCCTGCTCTGCTGCTGCACTCCTGCCGATCCCCGGCGCTGAACTCGCTCCCTTCCGAGCGGTGCCCCGGAATAAATCCCGGTTCTGCTTTGCCGAGTGACACTAATAGCCCTGGAATAAAGCGATGCCATCCACCCCAACGGGCTGCAAAGGAGCGCGTTTAACTACGCACACAGGCGAGGCACTGCTGAGCTTAACTGCACTGAAAATGTATTCCAAAGGAAGCGATGCACTTAACTTATCACAAGTGGGAAATTATCACTGAAGTGCCTTTTCCTTAGAAGTTGAGGCACAAAACAGGAGCGGTGAGGGGTGAATGCTTTCTGCCAGGGCTGCAGAGAGAGAGATGGAGGWGGGAATTGGAGGCTGCTGAGGGATGGTGCCAGTCCGGGGGCTCTGTGAGGAGGAGCAGGGGGAGAGAGCGAGGGAGAGGCGCTGCAAACAGTGGGCTGATGGGGACAACTCAGGGAAACCAGCCCAGGGAAGGGCACAAGATCAGGAATCAGGTTTTCAAGGCACTGGCAGAGCTGCCCAGGACACTGGGGAGCAGGGGGAGCTCGCACTGTCACTGCCTTCTGCTGACCAGCTGTACTGACACTACTATATAGGATCATGGAATGGCTTGGGTTAGAGAGGACCCTAAAGATCATCCTGCTCTATTCCCTTCCACTCAAGCAGGCTGCTCCAAACCCTGTCCCACCTGGCCTTGGACACTTCTACAGATGGGGCAGTCACAACTTCATACATATTATACATATATATATGTGTAATAGCAGCAAAAATATGCTGCTATTATACATATATATACCACATCTATATATATCCATCTATCTATTCTCTATCTATATATTCTCTATCTATATATTCTCTATCTATATATTTTCTATCTATATATTCTCTATCTATATATATCATGCCATTAATTCCAGCCTGGAAATAATTGCAGGTTACTACACCACCTTCCTACACCAGCTCTCCCTCACACTCCTAATTGCATCTTCACCACGACACCCGAGCTCATCGTGCTCCTGCTGCCAGATGGGGAGAGATGGGGAGAGACRGAACAAGGACAGGCAGCAAATCCTTCAAATTAAAATAGAGAGGTGGTCCAGGCAACTCAAGGCTGAGTRGGAGGAGTGGGGCATCCCAAGCCTTTGGAGATGAATCCTGAAGCCTCGCAGCGCTGTGCTGCATCACAGGGTGATTCTTCTTTGGTRGAAGAGCACAAGTGGCTGAGAGGAGCTAAACTGTGCCTCTGACAGAGAAGCCAGCTCCCTGACAGGAACCTGCACAGCTTCTCACAGACACACAAAACCTCCCACCACCTAAGCAGAAGGTGGTTTGCTACATAAACAAAGTTCAGGTGCTCATCTCGTGACTCCCGTGTGATTTGTAACAATGGGTGGGAATTGTGCCTGATAGAGGAGGCTGCAGAGGCACTGACAGAGCAAGGCAAGTGGAACCAGAGGAAGTGGAAGGGAGGGACAGGAGGGATGTCAAGGAAGGAAACATGATGGAGCCAAAGCMATGGGATCTTCTCCAGCCATGCCACGGCACCAAAGCCCTTTCCTCATTTAGAAAATAGCACTAATGAGACCAGAAACAAAAGAGGGAGTGAGGGAAAGGACCCTTCCCAGTAAAGACCCCCCCATCCTTCCCTCTCCCCTTGAGGACATCATCCTTAAAATATATTTCATTTCACAGCTGCATTATGGTACCACAAAATCCTGCGAATCCAATTTAAGAACAGATTACCTCCTCACTTACTTCATTTGAAGCAATTACATGTTAATTTTCATTGAGACCAGCCTAATGCATACCAATCTGATGCTGCAATCTCATTTGAATACTTGAGGGAAAGCTAGTTGGGCTCTGGGCTCTGGAGGCTCATATTTAAAGGGCCACTTCACATTTCCTTTCCCTTTTCCCCCGGTTATTTACGTTCTCATCACACTTGTGGTGGGTGGGAACCACACTCCCTCCCTTCCGGGCGTTCCCAAGAGCTGCTGCCACTCCTGAGACGGAATAAAAACACCCAATGAGCTTTGCAGCAATGCTGTGTCCATCACCAGTCCAACCCCCAAGGCACCAACTTCCCCAGGCCAAGATTCAACATCAGCCACGTTTCTCTCCATCAGTCAGTCACATCCCAGCCTCAAAGTCACTGGGAAACACGTGCTGGGCTCTGCAAAGAGACTCCTCCTCCTCCTCCCAGGCCAGGAGCAGCCTCACCACGTTGCTGGCTGATGGTTATCTCCAGCTCCCTCCCGCTCCCTCAGTCTCCCATCTCTGCAGAGCCGCGCTATCGATCGGCGTCTCGGACACCGAGCTTTGGGTAATTAATAATGCCAGGAGAGTGTGGATCCTGCTCGGGGCTGAGGCGGGGAGGCAGCTGCCCCCYGGCTGGCTGCACGCATCCTGGTGATAAGCATTCATGTTGGAGGCTGCACCTTTAATTAGATTTTTCAGATTGCAGAAGCCCTGAGACGCTTGTGCAGACACCATATAAATGTATATTGCATTGTACTGTAATTAATCCAAGGTGATGGAGCAGGAGCCAGGGGTTTGCAGTGAGACAATCAGCCCCCAAAACTTCAGCACATCAAGCCCACCCTGAGGACCAAACCAAGAAATCTCCCTCTTCACTCCACCAGAGAGACACTGGACAACAGGAACATCCCAGAAACCAAAGGTTTCCTGGTGCCTCCTCCCCAGACAAGGCTCCCACCATTAGGTGGACATCTCTCCTTCCACACAAGCAGTTTAACAGCCAGAAAGACAACAAAAAGCACTAAAGACAAGCAGAGATTAATTGCAGCTCCTCCTCCCCAAAAGAAAYCATCGATTGCATCAGGCTGGTGTCTGTGCTGTCGCTGAAAGCACGTGGATGTCACAGCCATGGGCTCCAGACGTTTGTATTCCACRTTAGACAGCCAAGATGCTCCATGAGCACTGGGGGAAGTGGAAGGGTGAGAGAGTTTTGTTGGAAAAACATCTTTGGAAGAGGAATTCGCAATGAGGATAACTCAGGGAAGGTGCAGGAGGAGATGAAGTGACAGATGAAAAATTSCTGTCTGAAACATCACTCAACCTCCTAAAGCCCCCAGTGCCTGTGTAAGTCCTTTCCTAGAGCAGGGGGAAGCTTGCTGGGAGCTGTGRGACCTTTTCCTGGCTGTTATGAGCCTCCCTAGAAATCCAGGCTKGGACAGAGCAGGGCTGGTCCCTGTGCCCACAGATACCTGCCTGCAGCACACCTGCTCTGCTGACCTTGAATCCACCCAAACCTGGAGCTGGGCCGGGGTTTGCACCCAACTGCCTCACCCTGACCCTGCTCCCTCCATCCTGGGGCAGCCAAGGGCTTTCACACACGTTTGGAAACTCCTTAAATTGCTATTRATCCAATCAAACTGCTGCTGCTCAAGTCCAACAGCCTTTGCCTGAAGGAAACCAACACCAGCACATTGGAGCCTTTATCTACATRGAGCCACTGGGYTGGGTGAGASCCCTGGGGRAAATCCTGGCTGCTCCAAGGCCCACAGTGGCTCATYCAGAGGCTCCCAGGACTCGATGGCTCAGCCTCCACTGGGTAAAAAGCAGTTTGGGRAGGGAGGGAACCTGCTCTGCCACAGCACCAGTGCTTGGGAAGGATGGAAGGAGTCACAGGGCCCCACRGTGCACGGTGAGGAAACAAATAATCAGGATTCAGGGGAGGAAAGGCAGTTACCTGGGCAACAGCGAGCTGCTAATCCATCTGCCACCCCGCAGGACTGCCCAGCTGCTCCTCTGCTGCCAGGGGGAGCCCCCAGACCAGMCTGCAGTTCCACAGGGCTTTTCCCAACTCTGGGAAAGCAGGGGTGAGCCCACACTCAGCCCTGTCCTGCTGCAGCCCCTCCCCAGGCACGGGCAGCTCTCAGCAGGGTCAGCAGCGCTGGCTGCCCATCCCCACAGCCCACATGACGGTGGCCATCACCAAGACACATACGGAGCTGATGTCCCACAGCTCTGTCCTGCCCTGGCTCTTGTCCTTTCCCAAGGCACTGGCCATGCTCTGCCCCTGCTCCATCTCCCATCACACCCAGCAGCTCCTCTGCAGTGAGCAGGGGAGGAGATGCCTCTGCTGCAGGCAGGGATGCAGGTGCCAAGGTGACACAAGGACACGGCAGATGCAGGGGATGCCAGCACCCAACCACGGTGTCACTCTCTTGTCCCAAGCACACCCCCACCCCTCTGTGGTGATGTGAGGCCTGCAGCAGCCTCTGCTCCCCATCCAGCTGCTTTGGCAGCTGGAGAAACACCAGCACTCCAGCTAAAACAACAGCTTTGGTGGCTTGGGGATAGGATTTCAAAGCATCCAGAGAGACTTTGCCTGTTTCCTACTGATCCAACTCAGTCCCCGTGCAAGCCTTTGAAAACATGTCCTTTATAGTTTTCCATTTTGATGTCACATCTGTAAGAATATATGGTGGGGCTTTTTTTCCTTCTTCTTCCCCTCTTCTTCTTAAGAGGAGATATCCCACTTTGAACTCTAATTTTATTTATTTTCGTTTCCTAGAAAAGGACTGATTCCCCACTGAGCAGGGATGGAGTAAGAGAAAAGGGGGTGGAGAGGAAGCCTTCAAAAAGTGCCCAGGCTTAATTTTTTATCAGAGGAGCAGAAAGAGAAATTTGTTGATGATCAAACAGATTCAAGTACCTTAAAAGAAAGCAACTGCCAGTAAATGGAAACTAGTTAAGGAATTACATGAAAGACACGGGAAACGCTCGAGAAGCAGAAGAAATGCTGTAACCAAGTGGAAAACCAAACCCATCAGTCCCAAACCACTGGAGCAGCGAGGAGCAGGGGGTGAAGTATTTGCTCTGCAGCAGCAGCAGCAGCAGMTGATGGGAGAGCTGGAGGTTTGCAGAGGTGCTGAGGTGGCTCCGTGCAGAGGCAGCCCCAGCGCCAGGAACCAGCACCCTGCCAGCCTTTCACCTGCTCGCCTCCCTGCACAGCTGAAACAGGCAAATAAAGGGCTGCATCGCTTTGAAAAACAGCACCCCGGGGGCTCTGTGTTTTCCTTCTCCTCCTCGGCACATTCCAGCTCGAGTGAGCTGGGTTTATAAATTCGAAAGGAGTGGGATTGTTTGGGTTGGGGTTTTTGGTTTGTTTTTTTTTTCCTCCCTTTGCTTTGGTTTTAATCCAATGGCAGCACTTTAACACTCAGGCTGGGAGCTGAAAAGCGGATGTGGACAGTGATTTAGGGAAAGGAGGAGGAGGAGGAGGAGGAAGGGATGAGACGATGGCAGCACCCAGCTGGCCTGCAGGAGCCAGAGGCACACAGAGCTTGAGAGGTGGAGCAGGACCCACCTGAACCCCAACRAAACTCCCCAAGCCCCTCCTCGCCGAAGCCCTGAAGAGGCCAGATCCTATTGCTGCCTGAACTGTGACCCGCCYGGCTTAGCTCGGAAATCTCTTAAATAGGAAAACAGAGCCGGCATTTGCTTTCATGCAGAGTCAGTGGCGAGCAAAGCCCAAGGGCTGCATTAGATTAGCAGCCGGCTCCTCCGAAGGCATGGAAACTTTGATCATTTAATATGTATGCACCGTGTCAGAGCACACAGGTCTCCAAACCCCAGTAAATGTTTTATTAGGGCAGCTCTGGCTTTTATGCCCAAGCCTTGCTCCTTCTGGACTCTGGGGATCTTGTTGTGATTGGAAAGACACTGCTCATCATCTCCCTCCCTCCCAGGAAGGGCTGTGCAGCTCCTGCCTTGCTTTTCCCTCGGATCTCTCAGCCCAGGAGCCTGGATGGGGGCAGGAATATCCCCAAATGACCCCCTGCCTGCCTCAAAGATTCTTCTTGCATCTTGCAGCAAACCCCAGGACACGAACTGTGATGTCAGTGCTGATCACAGTGGGAGCTCTGCTCTTCCTCTTCCATCACCACCTTAGGGACTCGGGGACATGGATCTGGCAGTGCTGGCTCAATCCTTGGACACAACGACCTTTAGAGGTCTTTTCCAACCTTTCTGATCCTATGGAAGTGGCCASCAGGCCTGCCCAGTGCTCCCAATCCCACCAGGACATGGCAGAGCCAGTCACCCTCACTGGGAAGCCACCAGAGAGGAGCATCTCTGGAGAGAGAGATTTCTGACTGAAGCACTGCAGAACCAGCCCCAAGCTCCCCTGAGTGCAGAACATCTCAGTGCTATCAGAAGCACTCTTTGATTTTATCCTTTTAAATTTCCCAATTACTCGTAGCTGCCAAAACCTGGAAACGATTCATTGCCAAAGTGATTATTTGTTGTTGAAAATGTCATTTTTTGTTGGAAATTTAGAAGAAAATCCCCACTAAACAGCATAGTTTGCCCTCCACGCTGCCACACACAACTCAAAATGGATATAATCCTGCAAACCACTGGATTTCCAGCTTCCCAGGAGCTGGGATTCAGATTAGGAACCAGCGCATGAAGAGAGAAKGGGGCAAATACAATCTGGACTCTGCTTCAAAGGACACTGGGCCAGGACCATAAATCTGAGTGCACAGCCCTACAGGTGACAATCTAGGGGGGAATTACACTGCTTGTAGAATTAAAGCAGCACCCTTTTTTTTTCTCCCCTGATTGTAAAAAATATTTACATTCCAAATAGACAAGAAAAGCCTAGTGCCAAGAAAATAGGGGATTTTTATAGATCCTGTTTCTGCAAGAAATTACCAAGACAACAAGTCACTAAGTTCTGAGAAAGGATTTGACATTTTCCTGAATAAAAATAGCACCTGAAGTGGCATCATTTAGGATTACACCTTATGGGCAAGTGCTGCTGAAGCAGCCAGAGAATAAAACCCTTCCCATGGGTGGAATAATTCACCTGTGGCATCCCACCAGGGATGCTTCATTGTCTCCYCTTTTCTATAGGATTTCACACTAATTTCCACAGGATCCTCTTGGTTTTGTCACTACAAAGTTTGATTGGACTTTATTTTTTTTTTCTTTTTGCCATAAAGGAATTACAAGGAGCAGGAATTGTCTTGCTTCAAGGCATGGGCACATCATCAGCTCAGAATGGCCATGACCCCACGGTGCCATCCAGTGTTTTAGGGGATTTCTGGATCAAGCAGAAAGCCGGGCTTTTTCCCCCAGGTGCAGCCACTTGTGCTGTGAGATTTGCCTATAAAAGCACACTSCAAAATTCCAKCTCACTGGGCTATTGCTGCYAAAGGCAAGAGCAGGAGGGGTGAGRGYGGACAGGTACSTGGTGGGAAGGGAGCACTTGGTCCAGGCAGGGATGCATCTCCCAAAAACACATTCTCTGCCTGTTCTACCTTTCACCTTTTCTCTTCAAAGCACAGAGCCACCCATGTGCACGTGGCACCGTGACAAAAGGAGACCGGAGCAAGAAACACAGGGGAAAGCTTGGACACGGAATGACTGAATGAGGACACTGGGATTTGGGATAAGCATTATGGCCATGACAGCTTTCTGCATTTTCTACCTCCAGCAACAGAAAGCCCTGAGGTGGGTGGTGAAGGGCAGATGATGCTGAGGTGTTGCCAGTGCCACAACCTTATGGGAACRCTACCATGGCTGCATCCCTTCGGATGGGATCCGAGCCCTGCCAGGAACACACACCCAGAGCTGGCAGCTGGACATGGCCCAGCTGCACCTCTCCTCTCTGGGAGAGATCCCACCTCCACCAGGCACAGCCCTCTCCTCCCCAGAACTGCTCATTAACACCTGATTCCTTGGGTGAGTGACGATCCCCAAGTGCCAGGCTCTGACCCAGCACTGCC
>CADDXX010000235.1:1189603-1207477 GCA_902810485.1 Alauda arvensis
GGGAAGGGAAGGGAAGGGAAGGGAAGGGAAGGGAAGGGAAGGGAAGGGTTGAGCCTTCTGCTGGAGGCTCTGAGCATTGCTCTGTGCTCTCCACAGCTCCTCTGGTGAGGCTGAGCTGTCCCGCTGCACCCGCTGCCTCATTCCTGCCAATGCTGAGCTTGACCCTCTTTATCCAGATGGCCCAAATCTTCCAAGCACTGAGGCTCCTGCAGTTTTCCAGGAAAATGCCCAAYGGTCTCATTATATCCAAACCCTGCTCCTCCACCCAGCCCAGCTAATTCAATCCTTCCTCGCTGCCTGTGTGAAAATCAAGGAAAGGAGGGACCAGGAGGGAAAGGTGGGGGGTTTCATCTATCCAGGGGCTTGATTTCTTCAAGGTTTGAAACCTRGAATATGAATGTGTTTATTTTTAAATCGAAATTCAAGCTAATTATTAGCAGGAGGCTTTCAAGTCAAATGTAGGTCATGCAATGTGATGGGGGCTTAATAGCAATTGTTTCAGCTTCAAGAAGCACAGAAGTAATGGATACTCAGGAGTTGTCCACTTTGGTTAAGCACTTTTAACACAAAATCGGGCACCTTTTTGACTTCAGCSTGGCCACTCTCTTCTCTGGCACCCAAGGAATGCTGGACTGGGGTCATGGGGTGCCAGCTCCATCATCCAGCAGGGGTTCTGCAGAGGCCTCAGTGCAGAGGGGTKAAACACAGCCCACTGCACACCCAACTCACCTCAAACAATGAGCTGGCCCTGATAATTGCACCATTTGAAGATAATTACTGAAATTATTTAAATGGGAACGTCAGAATCAGGGGTTTGGGATGYACAGTTTATGCTACTCCTTCAAACAGAGGTGGGGGSATAAYGAGACCTCCTCCTTCCTTCATCTCAGCCACCAGAGCTGCCTTAACCCACTGCACAAATGAACCAATCTCTTCACCCATTTCTGCTCYAAGAAAAGCCTYGAAAATAAGAAAATCTTGGGATGCCAAGAGCTGTGAATCCTCAGCAGCTTTTCCCCAGTGCCAGGTGCTTGTGGGCAGCAAATATCAAAGGCACAGCCTGGGAAAGCAAAACGTGGCGTTTACACATAAGAAAATGTTTGGCAGCAAGAAAATCTTTGTGCTACACCCGGTTGGAAGGAGCAGGATGGGGAGGGAACTTCTCCACACCAGCCCAAGGTGCCTGAGACAGCTCCGAGCAAACGTAACCCACTTGCAGTCAACCACGATCAAGGCGAAACAGAAAAGCTGCCAATTAAAAAACACAGGACGATTTCAAACAACAAAGAAATCCGCGGACATTGTTTGATCACACACATTCTGCACGAGAAGAAAGAAACACACAAAAAAAAATAAAAAATAGAGGCTAAAAATAGGCTGGGTGCTGTGAGGCAGATCCCCAGCCCAGCAAAGGCACGGGCTCCGGGGAGTTACGCGGCTTTGCCGTGCAGCCGTCATTGTTGCTGAGTTCTGAGCTCTATTCAAACTTGCAAAACGTTTTCTTTTTCCTGCAAAAATACAAGAATCTCCCCCCACCCTCCCCATCTTGGAGCTCATCTCTCCTAAAGCAGCTCACATGATGATGATGATCAAAAATAAGCCCTCCAAGCCTAAGCTCGCTAACATTCATTTCTCTCCTGCTAATGCTGGTCTTCTTACTGTTAATCCTTAAATATATCCTTAAATAAGAATGACAGTACCTGAAGCACCTAACAACCCTGTATCATAAACAGAGACAGCCTCTGCATTCCTAATTTAGTTTGCCACAGAAGAGCTGACACTAATCCCAGATCCTGAGTCCCGGATATCTCGCACGTAAATGCCATTGCCTTGCTCACCTTGACATTACAGAGCAGCCTGAACTTTTCTTGTCCTGCTCAACTTTCAGCTGCTTGTTTGTTTKKTTTTTTTYCCCTTGTTTTGTACAAAAGCTGACCCGTGTCAAGCTCAGCCTCTGGGGCTGGGTATTAAGGGGAAGTGTCACCTTCAGCCTGCAGGGACACCAGGCACAAGTGWCACCAGGAGTGGGAGACTKCAGGTGGAATCTGCATCAGGCAACAACCTGCAGTGAAAGTGCTCAGATCTCCTGTTGAGAGCTCACAGTGACAAAAAAGGAGCAGTGAGTAAAAGGCAGGGGAATGGAGATGACCATGCTGGCTCATCTCAGCCACTGCACCAAAAATCACAAGTTTTTGCATTTCTATGTCCAAGGCTCCGGTTTTCAAAGTGCTCCAGACCAGCACTGAGAATCAGGGATAGAATCACAGAAACACAGATGGTTTTGGGTTGGAAGGGACTTGAAAGCTCATCTCATTTCACCCCCCTCAACACCTTCCACTGTCCCAGGTTGCTCCATGCCCTGTCCAGCCTGGCCTTGAGCAGTTCCAGGGATGGTGCAGCCMCAGCTCCTCTGGACAACCTCTRCCAGTGCCTCCTACACAGCCTGTGAGTAAATGGGATTGCTCCCAAAATACCAGGGACCYGGGTAAATGTGTGCACTTAAGAGGCAGGAAAAAGGCATTTGACATTTTGCAGGGACTCCAGAAAGAAACGAGAGCGGAGCTTTACAAAGCAGAGCTCGCCCATCATTCCTCAGTGGATTTTCATCTCTCTCCARAAAGGCAATCTGAAAACAAAAGGCTACGGAGGGACTGCAGCTGGCTCCCACAAATCAGGCACCAAACCCAGCCACTCCATGTGATCTTTAACAGGGAAAGCACAGAGGAGGGAGGATTTTTAGCAAATTGCAGCAAGAAATTAACTCTGCATCAATTTGGGGGCTTGTGGAGTAATTTCCCCCCTCAGCATGAGGGCGAGCACGCTGCAGCTGCAAGCCAGCCACGAGCCAGGGACAAGAAATACCAGCAGAGCAGCAAGGAGAAGCATCAAGTGCCAGCAATAAGCCAGGCACAAGCCCTAAAGTTTATTGCAAGCCCCCGTGGACCCAGGAGGGCACCATGGGCCAGCTCCAAGCTGGTGATGGAAAGGTGCCAAAGCCCATCATCCTGTCAGAGCTGTCAGCTGGCAGGGCTGCTGTGGCATGCCGGGGCTGGTGGCCCCATGCCACGGCCAGGGACAGGCAGTGTCCTTCTGCAAAGCATCTGCTGTGGTCGGAATAATGAGTSGGAGTGAGGGCTCTGCTGCTGCGTTCTGCAGATTTGCATTGCATGAGCTCTGGGCATCCCAGAGCCAGGTGGAGGCGCAGGGCTTTGCAGCCCAAATTGGCTCTGCTGTGCTGCAGTGCACTGGCCCACACTGGGAGTACCTGGGGGGTGGGTGTCTGCCAGGGACTGGCCAGCCTGACCCCCAGAGGGTGGCACTGAACRGGCTCCCMAGGGATTTGSTCACAGCCCCAAGCTCGACAGAGCTCAGGAAGTGTTTGGACAACACTCTCAGGCACAGGGTGTGAYTCTGGGGGATGGCCCTGAGCAGGGACAGGAGCTGGACYCAGTGATCCTCATGGGTCCCTTCCARCTGAGCAGATCYTGTGATYCTGTGATCCTTCATGCTCGCTGCTGAGTGCTGGGGAGCAGCCTGGATCCCTGCTGGCCTCAAAGCTCTCCCCACCAACTCCTCACATTCACATAGTGGGGAGCTCATCTCAAACAGCAAAACAGGGCCTGGCACTGCTTTGCCTCAAAGCCTTSCTTTGATTTTCATGCCATGGCAAAACCAAAAGGATAACGCCTGCCTTGCTCCCAGGTAACTGCAGGGATTGGGGSTTGCACAGTGCTCACTGCAGAGAATGCAGTTTTCCAGCCCAGAAATGCTCAGATTTAGAGCCAGACTGATGCCCCCGAGGCTTACACACCTCTGTAGGACAGGACAAGCACGCTCCAAAGGGCAGGTGCAGCCACAGGTTTCCAGGTTTGATTCCTATCACTGAGATAAGCAGCAGCTGCAGGCTGGGAGCAGGTTCAGCTTTCAGGCTTTTGCTCAGAGCTGGGATTTTGCTCTGGGCCCATCCTCAGCCAAGAGTGAAGTGGAACAAAATCACTACAAGAAAGCATTTGGCGTCTCTGTTTCTCTGGACAAGGTCTGGTTCCCTGCCTCGCACACTCCGGTGCCTTTGGAAAACAAAATCCTGCTCCTCCTGTGTGCCAGATCCCACATGAAAATGGGAACTGGCAAACGGCTCCAGCTCTCACCAGCGATTTCTGCTGGAGGAAGGAGACCCAGAATGAGTGTGTCTGTGCTGTGGACAATTTGCATCCCACTTAAAGGCTCCGAGGAGGGARCTGGGGGGACTGGACTGTGTTTGGCTTCTGCTGGCCCTGCTTCCACCCTTGGATGGGGCCTGAGGAGCTTTGTTCTATGCAGTAACACATGAGGATATTTCCTGGTGCTGCCAAACTTTACAATATGACCAAGTATTCCATAACCTTTCTTATTTTCCTTTCAAGCCCCAGCTCTCACTTATATATCATTATATAAGAAACCCTTGGCGCTCCTCATTCTTCCCATTCAAAAATGTATAAATCCACAGGGGAAAAAAAAAACAAACCCAAAATCAAACAAAAACAACCCAACAAAGCAACAATGAAATGCTTCAGAAACCATCTCCACTTGTCAAGCACACAGTTTGAAAAGCAAGGCTCAGGATTTGGAATCCTTAAGCTCTGCCATGCTTACTCTGCACTGCACAGGAGCCCCTAAGAACAACTCTCTGGCTCCTTCCTGTCTTTAATCTGCCTCAGCAGGCACAATAAACAACTACAAATGGAATCACAATATTGGAAGAGGGGGCTGGGAGGACAGGAGAGGAGATGCTGTAATGTAGAGAAGGCCTAAGAATACCAGCAAAGGCTTTTAAGAGCCATACATGCTAATTAGGGTGTTAAAAATCTGTCAGTCGAAGGGCTGGATATGAAATGGAATTGGCTTGAGATGACAGGGCTGAACTGGATTTTAAAAAATTATTTATTAAAATGCTGTGGATACAAATTAATGTTCTTAGTTCAAAATGTATTATTGTCTCTCTGGCTTTGATCTGCGGAGCACTTTGAGCGATGAATGGGAGAGGTTGTCAAATTTCCCTCTGCACTGTCTCCAAGTGACTCCACAGCCCTCACTGAGAGGCTGCTTTGCAATTTCCTCCAGCAATATCATTCCTTACATCCTCAGGGAGATCTGCACCAGCAAGGCCAAGCCCCTGGTCCTGGGGTGAACTGTCTGGGAGAAAGCACCAGCACCTGGAAGGGGCACTTGGTCAGTGTGTGGGATGGATGCAAAGCTTGCTGAAGTCAGGGATGAGGCTGCTGACAAACTTGGGATCTAAGAGCCAGGAATGAGGTTTGCCCAGAGAAAAGTTTATCTTTGGGAAGAACTCAGCTCTCCCTTCCCTTTGACTGCAAGTGGCCACTTAAGTCTGTGCACTCCACTCTGATGGAAAATAACTGCCCTATTTAGTCATTTGGGATCTATTTGTCCTTGTCAATAGGGCAAGGGGGAAATGGGTTAAAATTGAAAGAGAATAGGTTTAGATTGGATATTACAAAGAAATTTTTCCCTGTGAGATTGGTGAGGCTCCAGCACAGGTTGTCCAGAGCAGCTGTGGCTGCCCCTGGATCCCTGGAAGTGCCCAAGGCCAGGCTGGACAGGGCTTGGAGCACCCTGGGACAGTGGGAGGTGTCCCTGCCCATGGCAGGGGGTGGAAAGAGATGATCTTTAAGACCCCTCCCAACTCAAACCATTCTGTGATTCTATGATTAGGAAATCAGAGGCTGAAGGGCGTGGCCCATCCCCAAATCCATGGGATGGAGAGAGCAGGAGCAGCAGCACTGCACTCACCCTTCCAGCAGCCTGGAGGAGGAGGAGGGAACCCCGTGCTGATGTGCAGGGAGGCTCCAGCTCCAGCTGTGCACAGTGATCCCTTCCTAATGACAGTCCCCCTCCAGTGCAAACCCAGATGTGCATTTCTGGGCAAGTCCATCCCACACCATGCCTACAATCACATTCCTTGTGGCCAGGGAATCGCTCTCCCCTCTCCAGCTCATSCACCACACGCAAATTCACCCCTTGCCTCCAGCAGCCACTGCTGGCCAGGCTCCCTACAGAGTTCACTCCACTTGGCTCCCAGGTCACCTCCTCCCTTCCCACTTTATCTCCTCTCAGTTTTTATTTTCTAATATTATTTTTTTTTAAAACAATGTCTGTACAATTTCGCTCTCGATAACACGCGAGTTAATTAAGCCGTGATCTCCTGGAGACAGGTTGCTACAAGGAGATAAGCAGCGGCTTCTGTTCACCACAAACAGCTGTGCTCCTCTCCAGCTTCTGGGGATTTGCTGCTTTTGTACGGGAGACAAAACAATCATTGCCAATTAAACCTGGACATCGTTTTCTCCCCATCATCGGTGAGACTCCTGACGTCACCTGCCCCCATGATCCTCGCAGAGGAAGGGAGGGTGCAGTGCTGCAAAGTGAGACTTGGGGGAAATTAATCCCTCAAGTTGTTACAGGCCAGATAACGGCATGAATTCAACGCAGGGCACGGCTGGAAGGACAAAAGCCACCGCAGTTCCAGCAGAGTTGTGGCCTAGRTGGGTGGGTGACACCAGCAAGGGGTGTGGAGGGATGGGTCTGGAATTTAAGAGGTCTCAAAACACTTTAAGATGTACTCTCATGTGAAAAAAAAGGAAATTCAGTGAGTGAGATGGATGCTGAAAAAAGGAAAAGTCTAAGCAAATTAAAGCAAGACCAAATAATTTTGCTCTGCTGGGTGTGGGAGATTTTTAGTTCAGCTCTTTACCTGCCACTCCTCACCCATTGCAGAACCAGTGATTTTYACCACTTTGCACTGATTTTGGCAAAAGGACAACACCAGAACTGCGGCAATGGAACCAGAACCATCAAATGGGGACGAGCACTTGGACATCACTCTGCACCCAAGGCTGGAGGCACTGAGATGCAGCAGTAAGAAAGGACCTGGAGGTGCACAAAGCTGGAACTCCTGCTCCCACTGCTGAGGCAGGGCTGGATGCCAGACCAGAAAAAWCATCCAAATGGCACAACCTGAGACTTTTTTACTTCTGGATGCTCAGTGACCTCCTCTAGGTCTGCTTGTCATCAGCACTGATGTGCTGCCTCCAGACTTAYCTTGGAGCCTGCTTTCATTCCTTTACCCCTTCAAATCTGGTTTAAAGCTTTGCTGACTCCTGCAGAGAGCTCCTGTCAGGCAGGGGTACCCCATTGTGGAGACCAAAACACCCCAAATTCTGCCCGTGACAGAGGCTCAGAGCCAGCTATTTATCAGCTGGCTCTTTCCATTTCTTCCCTCAGCATTCCCTCTGATTGGAAGGACACAGGAGAGCTCTGCTTGTGCTCCTGATTCCTTAACCAGTCATCCCAAGGCCACAAAGTCTCTCTTGATTGCCCTTGGACTTCTCGCTGGAACTTCATTGCTGCCTATTACGAGTGACATGCCAGGAGTTGCTCATTAAGCACAGTCGCTCAGTCTTGGGGGGGAAAGGAGGTGGGGGAGTTCCTTTTTATTCCCCTTGAATGTGGCTTTAATGATTTTAAATCCCTTCAACCCAATTACAGCTCTGTATCCTGATTAGGAACTGAGCTATTGTGCACTGGAGCCATTATCTGGCGGCCCATAGAAAAATTAGTACCTGGAGAGGCTGCACTGGGAAATAAATCTTTTCCTGACATTTTAGGACCAATTCTTGGCCAATTAGAGCACACTTTGCCATGTAGGTAATGTGTATCCAAACTGCTCTCCCTGCTGAAAAGGGCAAGCAGAGAACAAGTGTAATCCATGCAAAAGAGGAGGGAAAAAATCACCCGCTGCCAACAAACTCTGCAGAGCTTCCTGACAGCTTGTGTGGCCTCTGCAGAGATCCTGTGACCCCAAAGCCATGGGGCATGGAGCAAAAAAAAGCTGCTGCTCTTTGTGCCACCAGCCCCATCCCACTCCTGTCCTGCTGCCTGTCCCATCCCAGAGCCCTGGGCTTGAACTGAGCTGCAGAGGTGGGTGGGTACAGAGGGATGGATGCAAAGCCAAAGAAAGGGACCTGGTTTGGGATGGACGTGCCCCAGCATGGCCCTGAGGCATTTCACTCTGCTGTGGTCAAGGTTTTGACCATCCTGGCAATGAGGACGTGGCCAGTGGAGCTCAGAGATTTTTTCACAAGCTGTGCAGAGATTGATGATGGCCYCAGGACATCCCAGAGGGGACAGGAAACACCTCGGGTGGATCTGAGGAGGTTCATTTCCAACCTAGGGTGGCATGGACCAGAAACCTGCTCCACCAGTGCCAGGCCTGCAGCAAGAAATGCAGCTCCCATTGCCCACAGGGCTTGGACAGACAAGGAGGGCATTGAAGGAAAYACAACTTCCCAGGAGGAAGCTCCTTCTAAGCCATTTTTTTGCTAGCACTTGTGCAGTTGGTTTTGCCAAGCTCTCTGTCCCCTCCTCCTCCATCTTTCGGCTGGAGCTGTCCTAACAGAGATTCCCTAATTGCTGAAAGTTGCAAAGAACCGCTGGCTCAGGTGTCCCAGTCCATAACCAGTGCTCCCAGTTCTCCCAGTTGTCCCCATGGCACAGCATGAGATGCTCCCATTGCCCCCTGTGCACTGGAAGCACCAGATCAGCTGGCTCTCCCATCCCTCTCCTCTGCAGCGTTTCCAGGGCAACAGGCAAAACAATGATTTAAACAAAACTGAGCCCAAAAAAGTAGAAAATGCCAAAGCTCCCCCCTCCCAGCTGAACTGAGGGATGTGCTGAGTCCAAACCCCTGCCCAGGGAGCTCAGACCAGTGCCAGAGGGCAGGTGAGCACCAGGCACAGCACTGCAGGATGCTTTGAGGATGGATCTTTGCTTCTGCAGTCAGAAATCCCGATCACATTGTGCCTCCTGGCTCTGGGAAGGTCTCATGCTACAAGATTCCCAGAGCTGCTCTGGGAACCCCTCAGCCATGAGYTGGATGCACCCTCTGAGCCAGACCCTTGGTGTCTTGGCAAGGTGGGAGAAGCCTGGCTCTACCTTACAGATGAATTTGGAAATAACCATCAGTCCTGACCACCCCTCCAGAAGAAAAGAACAGAACAAAGAGCTGAGAGCACAGCAGAAATCTGCAGGGWCACCAACCACGAGTGATGCCAGGAGTGGGAGACTGCAGGTGGAATCTGCATCAGGCAACGACCTGCAGTGAAAGTGCCCAAATCTCCTATTGAGAGCTCACAGTGACAGAAAAGAGAGCAGTGGGGAAAAGGCAGGGGAATGGAGATGACTGTGCTGGCTCATCTCGGCCATCACCAGTATTTGCAATTTCTACATCTGGGACACCACGCTGGGCCCATTCCCACCTCCCCCAGCCCAGAAACGGAGCTCAGCAAAGACCCAAACCCCCAAAGTTCCCACCCCCTCTGACCTCGGSACAGAACCTCGAGCTACAAAAGGCAAGCTGAGCATTTCTGATGCGTTTGCTGCTGGTTCTACAGCGAGATCTCAGCGGGCAGCCCTGGCTGCCACCAGCACAGCAGTCCAGCTGTGCAGGCACTAATGGCACAGCTGGACTGAGCCAGCCACTTGGCAAATTAAACTGGTGCCTCGTGTTGCCTTTTTAACACCTTCCCTGGGGAGAAGGGATGGAGGGATCCTGGGGCACCCAGGGAACGTGAGCATCCAGGATGGATCCCACCATCCCCGCCCCGGGCTCGAGTTAATGGCGCGTGGGCCTCCCGATGCAACTTCCTGTCTATAAAAACACTGATGGCGAGCAGTTAMATTCATCCCTGGTGAGAAGATGATCATTGTTAATGGAATTAATGCAAGGTTTTAATTTGCCTCTCGCTGCTCGGTCCTAGCAACTCCCCAGCCTCCAGCACGAGCGCCAAGAAGACGATATTTGATCTTCCCTCCCCTGGTACTCGTGCACTYCTCATCCTATTCACCATCTGGAGGTGGGAAAAAACCCATCAGGCCTCCCTGCTCTGCTGCAAGACTGAGAATCAGGAGGCCTGGGGCTGCAAACCCCAGCTCAGCCTCACCTCTGGAGGGGCAGCAGCAGCAGAGGCTCAGTTTGTGGGCCTCAGCACCTTCTAGGGAAGGGCTGGSGTAAGGAGATGTCAGCAGTGAAGGGCTCCCATGGCCACAGCAGWTACCAGCACCTCCTCTTTGTGCAGGAGCACCCATGTGGAGAAATAGATCAACACAGTCCAAATTTTGGGGTGCAAACGGAAGCACACAAGAGTTTGGGGCTCCCGGGATGGCTGGGACACCAGGGAGCACACACAGCGTGGCAAAAAAACCCCATGGAAAAGCTGCAAAACCAAGTAATGAAGCAGCCAGGAACAGTCTGATCCAAATAGACTGGAACAGCAGAGATGGGGGGGAAAGGAAAACAGTATTAAAAAAAGCAGCGGTGTGTTGCTGAAATGAGATTAGAACAGTAACAGGTTCCCTCCCGTGCCAGCTAAATCCCCATTAAATCAGATTAATGCAGATGGTCTTTATGTAACTGACCAAGACGATAGATCAATATTGTTGTTTCAGTCGGGGAAGGAAGAAATTTGTCCTGTCTGACAAAAACACATCGTTACCTACCTACAGCAACCTGCACCTTGCTCAAACCAGGCTGGAGAGGACAAACCATCACAAATTGCCCATCCTAGTAACTACTGCCACCCTGGGGGGAAAAAAAATAATCCTAAATGAGGTTTTTCCTCTCTTGGAGGGAGAAAAATTGGGGTTCTCTCCCTGCCAGGGCTGTGAAGTTSCATGTCCCACAGCAGGACCTTGCTGGGAAGTCTCCCAGCAGCCACAATTGCAATCCATTYAGAAATGTTCCTGTGTCAGCAACACTGAGGAGCTGCGTCCCACCCAAGTGCCATCTGCAGTGACATTTTCTATTATTCCCCACTCCTACTTTTGTTGTGGACCTGCTCCCACTTTTGCTGTGGACAGAATTCCCCCTGCCTGCAGGGAGGCAAGAACTCGCCCCTCCCAGCCCTCAGACCCACCAGGTGAATAAAAAGGGAAAAAAAAGAGGTTGGAAAGCAGAGGAACCTGGGATTCTTTCCTCCTGGAGCCATTATCCAGGGGCCTGTAGCACAATTAGCACCTGGAGAGGCTGCACAGATATAAATCTTTGTGACATTTCAGGACCGGTTCCCCACCAATTAAAGCACCCTGGCTCTTGCCTCGCCACCACAAAGGCCAAGCCCAGAGGATGGAAAAATCCATCTGGAGAGAGGAGAGAGCAGTGCAGGGGGGGCTGGAGCTGGGCTYCTCCCCTGCCAGCCTGGTCCATGAACCCATGGTTCTCCTCTCCTGTATCACTCTGGGTGCTGGGAATCTTTCCCCGATTGCCCAGAGCTCAAAAACCCATCCAAAATCCCAGCCCAAGCTCTTCCCACAGTKTGGAGGAGCACCCAGGAGCTCTGGCTCTCTCCCTCCATCATTAGGGATGGATGAGATGCTCCTATTTTTGTTACTCAGCCTGGCTTTGCAAAGGGAGAAGCACCATGGACACACCAATTCACTCACTTTTTGTTCTGGATTTCAACTCCAAACTCTTCTGTTTGAAACAGTCTTTCCCTGCAACCTTTCCTTTACATTTGCTTTATATCAGCCACAAATCTGAAAGCYCAAAAGCAAACACCAGACTACTTGGGTTTTGCTGAGGCAAAAAGAGTGAAATCCAGTCAGAATATTTTCCCAGATTTTAAATCCACTGACATTTTTAAATGTTTCTTTGTGACCTGAGCCCAAATGATTTTTTTTTTTATACCATCAATCCAAGCACCACTTCCAACATCAAATTCCCTTTCCAAGTTATTTGCTCTGCCCTCTGCAAGAGCCATGTTCCTCCATCCCCCTCCTGCTCCGAGTTGCTGCCTCCAAGTGCTCTCTCAGGGAGATTTTTTTTTGGACCATGGCTGCTCAGCCTTGAATCCCAGAATATTTGGGGYTGGAAGGGACCTTAAAATYCATCTCATTCCACCCTSTGCCATGAGCAGGGACACTTYCCAGTATCCCAGGTGGCTCCAAGCCCCATCCAMCCTGGCCTTGGGCACTTCCAGGGATGGGGCAGCCACGATTTCTCTGTGCCAGTGCAYGAGGAGGTTGAGCTATGAGGATTCCCTAACTTTAGAGCAATAATCCTGCTTTCTTGGCTTTCACATCTCCCACCAAGCCCCCAGCACCGGGGATGGGATGGGCTGGGAGAGGTTCAGGCCTGCAGAGCTCAGCCTTGCTGCGGAATCCCCTTCAGTGCTCASAAAGCTAAAAATAATCATAAATTTCTTCCCCAGGTAGTGTTCTCCCATCCTTGGGGGAAATCAATCACAGCATCAAAGGAAGGCAGCTCCAAAGGGCTCTGCCAGAGCCTCACTTGCTCAGAGAGAGGCACCAGGGGGTGGAGAACAGCAGCAAATCCTGCAGTCAGCAACCTCTCCCCACCTGGTTGTTTTTCTCTTTTTCTGGTTTAACTTTTAATTATTTTTAAAGGTTGTTTGGTTTTTTTTTGTTTTTTTTTTCCAGGCTTGCACAAGATTGAGTGGCAGAAATCTCAAATTTAATTTAATTAGCACCTCCTCCCTGCCTGGAAATGGCTTTTCTTCAAGTCTGACAGTTCCACCCTTTGACTGCCATCGCCTCCTTCTCTCTGAGTTTCCAAGGGACCTGGAAAAATCTTGTCCCCTGCTTCATTTGTGCTCCAGCCCCAGCAAAGACATACTGAAAGCTGCTGGGATGCAGCAAGCCCAGCAAGACTGGAAATAAGCATCATACACACATGGGGGTTTTTTTTCCCCTTCTCTCTATCCTAAAGAGATGCTGATTTAATTGTATTTATTCCTTGGCAATTGGTGGCAGACGTGGAAGTGACAGTGACATTCGATGGAAGGCAGATAATAAATACCAGCATTAAAAACAAACCCGTGTGTGGGTGCAGGCACTGTAAATTGGCATCTGTGCAGGACAAAGCTGCATCGAGAMACATCCCATGGCAGAGCTCTCCGATGTGCAGTGTTAACAGAGCAGGAAAGGCACATAAAACCCAAAGATTCCCACTGCTTTTACAAGCCCTRTGTGTTGAGGGTACAGGTGAAGCTCCCAGAGCAGCAGTTCAATGTGCAAATCCACTTGAAAGGAATAACCTCCCTGCTCAGGTGTCCTTTTCCTGGGAAAAGGCATCCATGCAACCCCCTCCTTCCAACAAGGGGCAGAATYGGCCCTGAATACATCCCTCCTGCAAGGCAGGAATTTGTTATTCTAAATACACCCTAATTACACATCACTGGAGAGAGCACGAAGACCCTGCACGGCCGCATGAATGCGCCTTGATTGGCRTGGCAGGCTCTGTGTCCTAACAAGTGCCGTGTGTTTGCTGATGGGGAGATGGGCTGGCTTTAAGGGGGGGCTCCCTGCGAGCACCAGGCTCGGGATTAAAAGTGCCTGGAGGCTCCCAGGGAAATCAGCACGGACCTCACCCTCAATCAGGCACACCGGGGTGATGCTGGTGATTAGCTCGGGAAAAACAGCGAGGGGAGCACTTCCAGCTGCCTGTGTGCCCCGTCCTCACGGAGCTGTGCAAAGTGATTTTGGAGGCAAGACTTGATTTCTTGCTGAGAAAAGGACTTCTCTTCAATCCTGMCTCAGTGTTGAACTGGTTTGGGGAGCTGGGCTTGCAGTATCTGATGATAAACCCACATTTCTAGGGGGAAAACGGGTGTTTAAAGTTGTCTGCTTTCAAAGAGAAAGGGAAAAGGAAAACCAATCCCACTCAGCCATGCTCTGGGCCTCAGCAGCTCTGTAACCCCTTTGCCACCCGGAGTGTTTTACTCTGGGGTAGCAGAGTAGAAGGTGTTATGGTCACTAATAAGTGTCATGGTCACTAATAAGTGATATAATCACATCTAACAGTGACTTTCAGGCTGGTAACCACCAGACTGGGACTGGATCTGCGCTGGGAAGCAGGACAACACCCAGATCAGGGACTGAACCTCATCACAGCACCATGGAGGGAAGGGACAGCAAGTGGGGACAGAGCCTGAATCTCTTCATTTGCAGGCAGTCTCCTCCACAGTCTGTGCCTCCCCAGCCAGCACCAAAAATTAAGAGAGGGACAGGTGATACATTCATGGGTACAACAAGGGGCAACAGACCTGAGGCTGATGGAAACCTGTAACAYGGGAAAGAACTTCCTTACTCTGCAGGTGAGCACACACTGGAACAGGCTGCCCAGAGKGGAGTGGAGYCYCCATCCCTGGAGATTTCCCAGARCCATCCACAGTGCTGTGCCACGTGTTCTGGGATGACCCTGGGAGGCTGGAGCAGGTGACCCMCTGTGATTCCTCCCAGCCTGACCAGTTCTGGGACATTCAAAGCCAGAGACTCCCAGAYATTCACAGCAGGAGCAAAGGGGRCACAACCACATCTYRTCTCTTCCTCAAACAACCTGGAAAYGTGGTACCCTCGCTTGCCTCCTCCTCCCTCTGCTCTCCAACACCCCACCCAGCCCTGACCCTGCTCTTCTCCTGGCGCTGACCCTCCCATCTCCTGTTGTTCATGCACACAGAGAGCATTGTCCCTTTTAAACAGAACCTACTACTCTGCAATTACTGAGCGTGGAGAGGAGGACAGGAGTTGTATTGACTTACAAAGCCCACACGGTTGGAATGCAGCCCAAACAAATCAATGGCATATTTAACCAAATAAACTGCTCCAGCAAGCTGATGACTCCAGACCTCCACTGGTCTGGAGGATGGTTTTACTGGAATGCTTGGGGGTTTGMAGGTGGAGCAGTTTTAAAGGCAGGAAGGAAATGAATGTAGTGACAGATAAGGGGGAATGGTTTGATGCTCAAAGAGAGCAGGTTTAGATTAGATATAGGGAGAAAATCTTGCCTGTGAGGGAGGTGAGGCCCTGGCACAGGGTGCCCAGAGAAGCTGTGGCTGCCCCTGGATCCCTGGGAGTGTCCAAGGCCAGGATGGATGAGGCTTGGAGCAGCCTGGGAGAGTGGAAGSTGTCCCTGACCATGGCAGGGGGTGGATGAGGTGAGCTTTAAGGTCCCTTTCATCAAAAAATTGTGGGATTCTGTGATAACATCGGTAAAATGCACGTGATTTCCACATTCAGCAGAAGGTTCAACCAGGTGATGTCCTACAAGTTCCACCAGACTTAAATTACTACATGAATCTGTCCATGTTGGCAACCACCCACAGTTATTTCCTCTTTTCCATGAAAATCTGATCATGAGRAAGGATTGGTGACACTGATCTGGGGTCACAGCTCTTGGATGAGCACAGATGGGAAACCAAGAATGCTGAAGAAGAGAAGCTACCRGGGAAGAGAGATATGAAAGGGGAAGTGGCAACACAAGTAGGTGTAGCTCTGCTCTTCCAGAAAAGCCAACTCTCTTTGAAAYAGCAAACCTGGTCACTTTTACACCCCATGGCTCCCACATTCAAACTTCAACAGCCAGAACAGATGCTGGACTGTTCGCACCCCAAACCTGCTGCCCTTCCCCAGAAAAGTCAATCCCACCACACAGACTTGTGCMCCAGCCCATGAATGAGGCCAGGTTGCAATAAACACTGTACAAGCACCAAACATGTCCTGGAGCAGACTGCATTCGCTCTTCCCATGGCTTTGTGTCCAGGGAGCAAAAACACGTCCCACACAGCAGCCACAAATCAAATAACCAGAGTACTTGAGGTTATCTTCTCCAAATCTCTGAAAAATGTATGTATTATTAAACAGRCACGTGTCAACAGGGAACGTAATTTGGACAGAAAGACCTGAAATGTTTGTTTTGCAAAGTACTTTTGGAAATGGACGTTTTCCAGCTTTTTTAATTTTTTCCTTTTCTTCCACTCTTGGCTGAAACTCTTCGCCATGTTTGGCAGGGCTTCACAGATGGCGCTGGCCGACCCACAACTGAATTTTTCAGAGAATAAGCTATTTGTCCAAAAGAAGAAAACATGCCCAGATTTTCTGGGTTCCAACCCTCTCCCACGCTGCTCTTCCTGCCGCTGCAGCTCGCCCACCCCGCAGCAGAGGCTCCTGGGCGAGGTGAGGAGTGATTCCCTCCCCAAGAAAAGGGATGCAGTGAGCCAGGAGCATCCTCTGCAAGGCCCATCCCTTTCAACGAACATGGGGATGAGGATGACACAACAGCACCCAATGCCTCCAATGTGGGAATTGCGAGGGATATTTGCACCCCACGGGGTTGTTTCCTTGCTGAGCAAGTTCTCCTGGTCCCTGCTGCCCACAGACAGGATGCAAAGCTTGGCCTGGGTGCAAGTAAGATCGTGATTTGCAAGTAAACAAATGTGCTGGGGAAGATTTGCTCTATCGCCGGGCAAATCCTCTTTGAGCCTGAGCCTCGGGAAGCGGAGCCAGTGGAGGAGATTAATGGTGAGAGCCCCAGTTCAGCAAGCTCAGCACTGAGTCAGCCTGCGGGGGGGATGCCCACGAGGTGTGGGTGCTCATCCCCACCATGATCCCTGAGCACACCTCCAGGAGGGCTGGGAGAGGCTTTTTCAGGACACTTAGGGACCTCTTTGCAGCCCCCAGAAAAGGGACACAAAGCGCTGCCTCTCAGCCCGTGTGCAGGCAAGGAAGGCACCAACATCCCGAGTTTCTGCAAGGGATTCCAGCTCCCTCTCCTGCTGCAATCCCAAAGGCAGCCCAGCTCCCTACTCACCCTGCAACCCCCCAAAAGCTGCGATGCCACAACCTCAAAAGGACGATGGGGAAGGCTGGCACAGGGGCAGTGCCCTGAGCTCCACCTCTCCTCAGCTCCAGGACTCTCTGATGGACAAAAYATCCCCCAAACCCAATCCCAATCTCTTTACTGACATAAAACTCAGCCCCTGATCTCCAGCTAAGGAACAAGGAGTGTTTRTCCATGCTGCAGATGGGAAATCTGGGTCCTACACACACAATGAAATCCCTGCTKAACTTAAACTCCCTGCGGCTTTGGGGGCAAGACCAAGAAAGGAGACAGAGATTCAAGGCCCTGGAAAAGCCAGTGGGATTTTCAGAACCATGGGAGTCAGAGGAGAGGGGAAAGTCTTTCTGGAGCTGGCACCCCACAAACACCGCCCTGCCTCGATSCACGGCAGCACTGCCAGGAGCTGACAGCACACAAAGGAGCAGGGATGAGCTGAAGTCGCCACATGGCCGTGTCTGCAGCAGCTGAGGAGCGAGCTGTCGCTGTTTGCTCACAAACAATATGCTCGTCAGGATCTGGCCTCGTCTCTCARCTAGAAGATTTCCTTATGGAAGTTTCTCCACGGGGAGCAGCGCTACAGAACACGCGCGCTGGGATGGGTCTGGCAGSCAAAGCTCCCGAGGAAAAGGCATGGCCGGCGTTCCAAACACCTCCTCTCCATCAGATCTGCCTGCCATTAACTAATTATTGCTTAACGTCATTAAAATAGCTTTTCCCTCCTTGCCTGTAGTGTCCTGGTGCTGTTATTACCCTGCTGGTTTTGTTCTAGCAAGGACCCAAAAAAAGTTTTCTTTTTTTTTTTTTTACACTTTCACTTCCCAAAAAAAAAAAACCCCAAAAAACCCCAACCAAACAAAAAATCCATTTCTGGTTATTTGTGGCTTTTCTTCCCGACAAGTTCACACCTCTGCTGTCCCTTCAGAGGATGCATCAAACACTTGTGATATGCCAAGTGACCTGGAAGAGGCCCCAGCTGGAGCTGTGGATGATACCCAGYGCTGGAGAAGCAGATGCTGCCTCGTGTTCCCAGGAAGCCCAACAGAGCCTCAGTCATCACCTGGAGAGGAGAGGAGAGCTCCCAGTGATGACATGACACAAAGCCTGAGGAAGCAGGATGGTCATGGCAGGCACCAAGAAAATTCATTTATTWTTTWWWWAWWRAWTTTTTTTTKGSYKKTKSRRGG
>CADDXX010000235.1:1216519-1235888 GCA_902810485.1 Alauda arvensis
AGGGGAAAAAAGGGGGAAAGGAAAGAAGGGGAATGAAAGAAAGGGGGGAAAGGGAAAGAAAGGGAGAGAAGTGGGAAGAAGGGAGGGAAGGAAAGAAAGGGAGGGAAAGGAAAGAAGGGGCAAAGGAAAGAAAGGGGGAAGGGAAAGAGGGGGGAAATGGAAAGAGGATGAGAAAGAGAAGGGGGGACAAAGGGGAAGAGTGGGGGGAAGGGAAAGGGAAAAAGGGAGGAAAGGGGAAGAAGGAGGGAAAGGGAAGCGGGGGGAAGGGTAAAAAGAGATGAAGAGAAAAAGGAGGGGAAGGGAAAGAAGGAAGAAAGGGTAAAAGTGGAGGAAAGGAAAGGGAGGGAAGAGGAAATGGAGAACAGGGGAAGAAAGGGAGGAAAAAGAAAGAAAGGGGAAGGGAAAGAAAAAGAGGAAAAGGCAAGAAAGGAAAGAAAGATGATAAGGAAAGTAATGGGGGGAAAGAAAGGAGAAGGGAAAGAAGAGGGGAAGAGGAGGAGAAAGGGCAAGGAAGGGGAAGAAGGAAAAGGGGGAAGAGGAAAGGGTGGGGAAGGGAAAGGGGGACAAGAGACAAAAAAGAGGGGGAAGGAGAGAGGAAGGGTGAGGAAGGGGGAGAAAAGTGGGGAAAGGGAAAGAAAGGGAAGAAGGGAAAGAAAGAAGGGGCAAGGAAAAGAAGGGGGAAAGAAAAAATCAGAGAAAAGGAGAAGAGAAAAATGGAAAAAAAACCCCAAAAAATAGAAAAGGAAAAAAAGAAGAGATAATAAAAGCAAGAAAGGGAGGGAAATAAGAAAATAACACAAAGAAAGGAAAGGGAAAAGATTCCCTGACTCCACAATGCTGGCAGCGTGGGAGAACAGAGCTATGCAGAAAATTGATTTTATGACAAAAGTGAAAAATCAGGTGAAAAATTGTTTGAGTCAAATTAAATATTTTGTTCAACCAGAAAATAAAGGTTTTGTTTCATTGTCAGGTGTTCTCTGGTTTAGGTAGCAGGTTTCTCTGACCTTCATAACCACAGTTTGTTACATTTAGAAAAAAAAAACAAACCCAAAAAACTCAAAACAATAATTGAAACAAAAATCCAAATCTTTTTCTGGAAAATGAAACAAGTTTTCTAGATGGATTTTTTTCCTTTCCCTGACCCAAAATTGGYGGTTTGAGCTCTGTTCAGTAATAATTCCAGTCAAGCCAGACCTCTCTTTTCCAGGGAAATTATTATGACCATGAAAACCTGCGATGGGATGCAGCAGATGGGATTCTTTAAGGTCAGCTGTGAGACATGCAGGGTATTGGAGAGGGGTTTGCAACTATTTCCTTTTCTGTTTTTGTTTGTTTGTTTGTTTGTTTGTTTTTTGTTTGGTTTTTTTTGGGGTTTTTTTGGGTTTTTTTGGTTTTTTCCCCCATTTTTTTTCACAGGTTTCTTTTAAAGTCAAATTGTGAATAGGCAGAGTTTGCTGGGAGGGGTTTTAACCACCTGTAGGACATCAGTGACCCCAAATGCCTCCCAAAAGGGGCCAATCCAGGCTGGACAGGGCTTGGAGCAACCTGGTGCAGTGGGAGAAGATGGAACCAGGTGGGCTCTGAACCCATCCCAACCCAAACCATTCTGGGATTCTCAAAATCTCCCCCACAAGGGGCAGTGGGATTTTCTCCCTCCTCCTCACTCCCATCGGGACAATCTGATCTGAGAGATGGGCAGGTTTCCTGGGGGCAGCAGGGTTCACATCCCTGGGGCTGGGTCTGAGGGGTGCTGCCTCCTCCACAGCTCCTTCCCTGCCCCTCTGCAGCTCRGAGGGGATGGGGACAAGGGACCCCTTGATCCCAGGAGCACCCAGGTGCTGACAGTCCCCTTGCACTTCTACCACAGCCCATTTAATCCCCAGCATTTCCATACAGATATTTCCAGTATTTCTCAAAGCTCCTGCGAGTTCACTGCATTTCCTGCTCTGCTGGGACCCGGTGTGAGAGCACAAATTCATTCCACGTGCACTGAGCAGCCTCAGATCGCCAGGCCTGGAGCACAGGGAGCCCCTGACCTRCACAGGTGACAATCCCCACAGCCCTTTTGGGGCTGGGCATCCTGARTCCCTTCCCAGCTTCACCTTTTCCCATGCACATTGCAGAAACCTGTTTTTTTATTTAATTCCCTCTTCCCCTGCCGCTTGCAAGACGGTCTGTATTTATATAATACATTTCACATCCAAGCCATTGCTGAGAGCTCTACACAAATATTAATTACCAAGCCCTAGGTGGTAAATTATAAATATCCGTTCTCTCCAGATTAAAAAAAAAAAACCACAACGTTTAATAATAATAATAATAATAATAAAAAAGACTGCACTGTGGCACATAAAGTGCTACAGGAAGGAGCACTCCTTTGCTCCAGGGCTTCAATAAAACACACCAGAGCCCAGAAAAGTTAAAATAAGGGATGACTGAGGGCCAGGCCAGCAAGCTGGTGATGCACAGGCAGCCTTGGAAGCACAGCAAGAGGATGCAGGGAGTTCAGTGCTGATAATGATGGGTGGGAGCAACCACTGGCAAACATCTGGCAGAGGGGGCTCCCAGCCCCTGAGCATCCCTGCTGTGCTGGGAAATGCTGCCTTGTGCCACCCCTGCTGATCCCATCTCGGAGGCAGAGCAGGGCAGCMTCCCCTGCTCGTGTGACAGGGATTGTGCCCAGCAGGATTTCTGTGTCACACCGAGTGTCACGGGCCTGACAAGGCGATGATGGAACTCGCCAGGTACAAGGCCAGGTGTAATAAGGCAGCAGCTGCTCCTGGATCCTGCTCTGGGATCTCTCGTCCTTGCAGAGCACAGTTTTGGGGGRTATTTGACACTCCTTCCTCATGCAGAAGCGGCCACAGCTGACAGCAGTGGGCAGGCAGGGCAGAGAGAAGACCCTGGCGTGATAAGAGACCTGTGGTGGCCACAGAATGAGGCAGTCCCTGGCCCAAACACAGAATCACAGAGCTGGAGCTGGAAGGACCCACAGGRATCACCACATCCAACTCCTGGCCCTGCACAGGCACCCCACAAACMCTCCTGGAGCTCTGGCAGCCTTGGATCTATGCCCATTCCCTGGGGAGCCTGGGCAGTGCCCAGCACCCTCTGGGGGAAGAACCTTCCCCTGATCTCCAGCCTCAATACCCTTGGACAATGCAAAACCACAACCAAGAGAAGTGCCATGCACGTCCAAACTGCAAATCCCTCTGTTGTGATGGAGCAGGACTGTGGGAAGCAGCTGCATGTCCAAGGTGTGTTTCCACCTTGGTAGTTTCCTCTCTCAGTCTTTCAGCTCCTACCACAAACACACATCAGGCCATGCTGATGCTGCCAAACCCCCAACATCTCCATCCTCCCCAGCCCCTGGGGCCTTTGCCAGGCTCACCAGATTGCTCCCATCAACTAAAACAAATCCTCCAGGCACAGTTCRCCTCCCAAATCCCAGAACAGGAGCAGTTTGCTGCAATTCTTGCCCTTTGCATCCTTCCCAACCCTGCTCAGCTTCAGCTCAAGCGCTCAAATCTTTCACTTCCAAGCTGCGAACGGCACAAACAGGGCAAACCATTCAGGGCTTGGAAGTATTTATTTATAAATACTTCTTCTCTTTAATTTTGATTTTCTTCATTGCTGCCTGCTGGCCTCCCCCCATTTTTTTTTTGTGTGTGTGTGTTGTACAGATCAAAGCAATCACAGAAAAGGACAAAGCCCAGCTTCCCAGAGTGGGAGAGGCAGCAATCAGAGCCAGTGGAGAGGACACGCCGGGAAGTCAATGAAGATAGGAAATAACATTTACCAACGTGGGGCTCAGCAGGCCCAGGSTACTTTGCCTGGCTCTTTGAACAGTGTGTGCTCCTCTTTCCCTTTTGAGTGCAGCTGCTCCCTGAGAAAGGGGAGCTGAGGACAAGAGCACGGGGATGATCCCTGCAGCAGCCTCACGGCGCTGTGATTTCTGCTCGCATGGCTGGCAAAGTCCAACTTTGAACACAGGGGGAGTTTAATGACTTTCTCTGGCCACTGCCCCCTCTCCACACCAAACCCCAGCGATGTTYTGAGGCTCAGGAGCAGCTCCCTGGCCACAGCTGGCAGCAGGGCCAAGCACTCTGCAAAGGGCAGGCAGGAGGCTGGACACAGCACTCTCCTCCTGCTGCCCTCATCTCACACAAAATAYCAAGCAGAAAGAGACAGTGGCTCAGTTTGCCACCTAATTTCAAAGGCTGGTGCCTCCAGCTGCCTCTTCAAACCACCCTCAAAGAGGAAGGTGGCTTCATTTGGCATTTGTTTAGCGAGGAAAAGCACAAGTCCTAGGAAAAGCCACGAGCAGGATGCCATAACTATTTACTGCTCAGCCACACTGGACTGCTGCTGCAGCATTATCCTCCCCAGCACACACATCCCAAGGAAATCAGTGAAGCACAACACATGTTCAGAGGAATGAAATGGAGAGACACAAAGAGAAGGACGGGGGGAAAAATATCTCCAGCTCAGGAGATTTTTTCATTTTAAAAGACACCTCTCATCCATGCACACAAAGGGTAACCATTAATTCTCCAACATGTTGGAGGTTGGACACGGAAAAACCTCACTGTGTCCCCCTCTTTCTGCCTCAGCTCAATGCCCTGGAGGAAAGATTTGGTTCATTCTGGCTGCCACCACCTTGGCAGAGGAGATGGAGCACACTGGGCTGCCAAAATGCCAAACCTCTCCCTGTACTCATCCATGGTCCAGGACCTGCACAGCTCTGTCACTCCCAAGGAGCAAAGTAGGATGTCCTATAGATTATGGTACCCCAAGACCCACAGGGAGCAGTAAGATCACCTACAGCCATAATGGTTTTCTCCCAGTSCTGATTTCCCCCCTGGTCCAGCCCCAGCTGTGCTCAGTGGGTCCAATTTCACAGCTGCTCGGTTTCAAATTGGACCCTGCTTCCCAGCTGTCCTCCCACTCCCACCCTGGTTTGCTATCAGCTTTAATTAGGAGAGGTTTCACTGCCTGACACATCCAAGCCTCTGCTCCAGCTCCTCCAAGGCCATCTTCCTCACCCACTCCATGCTGAGGGGTTCCAAGGCTTGCAGCCACTGCCTGGGAGCCATCTCCTTGTCCCCTGCCCTGCCAGCCAGGAATCAGGGTGGAGTGAAGGGACACAAACCCCCCAGCTCAGCCACCTCAGCCAGGTCTCTCCCGCCTGCTCTTGCCGAGCCACGATGCAGAACTGAGCTGGAGAAATCAAAGCTGATTCCAATCTTATTATCCAACACGGCCCTATCAGCTGAGACAGCGACATTTATCACATTAATAGGAATGATAGAAGAAAACTGGGATCCTGTCCAACAAGAGCACTTTATCACATGTTGCACTGTCTTACAAATCCAATTATCACCAGCCGAAGGTCTTAACGGCCCTCCAAGAGTGGCTCTGGAAACCTTAAAAGACTATAAAAGCACTTGTCCAGAGCCTTCAGCATCATCTCTGCCAGGGCTTGGGAAGAAGCATCACATCCTATTCAGGAGGCTGGAGCAGCTTCATCCCAGGAACGGGACACAGGTTTCACTGGGACACTGCCACTGTGGATGGGAGAAGGAAGGAGAAAGCCAGCCCAGCTTCATGACTCAGGGAAGAGAACCCCATCACCACTGGAGCAGGGATGAAAGCAGTGCCTGCCAAACCACATCCCAGGGSAGGGGGAGGCCTCAGGATGCTGCCCAAAACCTGTGGGATTTATCCATGCAAAGCTGGAGGTGCCATCCAAAGCAGAGGCAAGAAGAGTTTACCCTTCTCTTCTCTCTGGTTTTCCAGACCAAGAACAGCAGCAAAAACGGACCTCTCCAGGCACAATCCCAAAGGATCCCTGCTCCCTTGGCCTTCTGGCCTGTCTCACTATGAAAATACTTCAGCAAAGCTTTTCTCTGCTCTCACTGAATGAGGAAGAGTCAACCCAGCATCAATTCCCTGATTTCTCTTCAGCCGTCAGTTACTAAGGTTGAATTCCAGATTGATCCCAAATGATTTTTCCCCCCATTTTCAATACTGCAAGCAAAGCAAAAGGCAATAAAATTTACTTTTTCCTCCCTCCTGTTGCTCTAATGATCGTATCTTAAATAATTTATCCACTCCTCTTCCACGCTCACGCCCTTCCCTCCCCATTTCCCAAGCATGCTTCAGCATTCCTCCTCCTGCCTCACTTCAGCAGGTCAGGAATGATGACCAGGGGGATTTGCCACAGCTGGACAGGCTTTTCATGTCATTCTACTCCACTGAGCARCCACAAACAGCTTCTTGTTACCATCTCCAGCCCTGTGCAGCCGTTCCACAATTCCCCTGGGCACGTGTGGCACGGAGACACCTCCAAAGCCATCACAAGTTAAACATCTGGGCTCCATCCCTCTGTTCCAAAGGCTCCTTTGAATTGCAGCAGGATGCTGGGACCGAGCAAGCAGGATGACAGGAGAGGGACAGACGAGGTGCAGGGCACTGGAAAATCCCAGAGCAGCAGAGAGGAACAAATTCTGCTCTTGCTTGTGCTGGTGTGGGCACAACAGGAAGTGTTTGATTCCTTTTGGACTGCCTTCTGTGAGGGGTGCAGAGGGTTTGGAGGCACCTCATCCCTGATGGGGATGGCAGCCAAAGCGCCCTGGGTGAGAAGGGGCAGGACATGTGTCCTCCCTTGCTGCTTGAACCTTGGAGGGGTCTTGCCAGCTGTACCAAAATGTGTCCCTCATCCTGTCGCCATCAATAGGGGCAGATTTGTGGGATGAAGGCAGAATACCAGACAAAGGCAGAGACCAGTTTTGTTGAAGCAGAAGCAACACAGACTCAAGGAGAGAGTGCTAAAGCATCCCTCGGATCCTGCCAGAGGACATGGTCCAACACCAGGGCAGAAGGTAGGGACTGTGGAATTCTGTATCTCTGTATCTCCAGACACAGCACAGCCCCTGATCAGACACCGAGTTCATGGGCACAGAGGCTTTCCTGGCTGGCTGTTCACCATCCCCATCAGCACAGCGGGTCCCTCTAATCTGGATTATTTCTGCCTGCAGGAATCAAGCTGCCACAAAACGAGCTTTTCCCCTGGTGGAGCCCACGGAGGCAGAGCAGCTGCCGCCCCGCGTAATCCGCGCTGCGCCGCGACGAACCGATGCCCCCACCCCGACCCGACATGGGAATGTCTCTCCTGATTCCATTTCCAGGCATTTTTGCTGCTAAATAAAGCAACAAGCGGGNGGTCCCTCTAATCTGGATTATTTCTGCCTGCAGGAATCAAGCTGCCACAAAATGAGCTTTTCCCCTGGTGGAGCCCAGGGAGGCAGAGCAGCTGCTGCCCCGCGTAATCCGCGCCGCGCCACGACGAACCGATGCCCCCACCCCGACCCGACRTGGGAATGTCTCTCCTGATTCCATTTCCAGGCATTTTTGCTGCTAAATAAAGCAACAAGCGGGCAAATCACCCCGGTTCTCTGCAGGGTCCCCCCCTTTTGTGGCCGTGGCACAAGAGAGCAACGTGCTTATCCACACCTGACTGGCATTACCAGTGCCGGGAAACAAGGGTCTCCACCGTGCTGCTCGTACATATTTAAAGTGATTTAATGGTTGTCATTCATTATTAACCACGGTTATTAGAAGGATGCCTAGGAACACATGGAGAACGGGATCTTTGCCTGGCTAGATGCTGCACAAACACTGAGCAGAATGAAAAAGATCTCTTCTAGGAAAAGCGCTGCTCTGATAAAACAGTAGCGCTCGCAGGAAATGTTTGGATTTGGGGGGCAGGGTAAAAAAAAAAAAGAAAAAAAGAAAGAGACACACATATTTCATAAAAGCTTTTCCAGTTTTTAATCCTGGTGCATTTCATGGCTGCGTTGTCCCAGCAGGACTTGCTGCCCTCTACTTACTCACRCTGAGGTGGCCTGGGAGCCCCTGTGAGGGGCACAAGCTTCACTGAACAGGATGAGATAAAAAAAAAACCTCCCTCCCCCTGAGCATCACCCTCTAAAAGACTCCTGGCAGGGATAAATCCAGTCAATTCACAAGGCAGTGGGGGAAAAAAAAAACCACACTTTGCAAAGCGCTGTCGATGTTCTGAGCATTAAAGAGACATTTTAATAAGCACCATAATGGAAATTTATGTCAGGGTCCACAAAATAATACAGATGGCGGTTTATGCAGCCCTTGTATTTAAAACAAAGTAAATTATATGATCCTAAAACAATAGAAGAAATTGTAAAGCACACAAAGGAATGGAACATATCCAGCTCCTTCTCCAGCAGGACCCAGCATCCTGCAGCTGCATGCTGCCCCTTACACATCACTTTGTTGCCTTCAGTCATTCCTAATTAAAAGAAGCTCCCAAGGCTTGGAGAACAGAAAGGACCCTCTCCATGTGTGYACAGGGAAGAGATGGATGACAGCAAGGAGCAGTGGATGAGTGGGGGGATGGAGGGGAGAGAAAACAGCAAGGGAGGTGGGGGGCAGAAGCAAAGGAACTATCAAAAAATAGGATTTTTTTGAAAGCACAGCTTTAATCTTTTCAGAAAGGATGGGGATTTGATAAAGCTGAGATGCACACCAGGAATCCTGGAGGCACAGATGGAATTGAACACGGGTGTCTTGTCCTGACACAGCATCCATGCCTGTGCCACGAGAACGAGGGGCTCCCAGCTCTCCCAGCTCTCCCAGCCCTCTCCCTGCTCTGGAAGGGCTGAGGGAGGTGGGGATGGACTGAGGAACAAACCCCAGAGGATGCCTTTCCACTCCCCTCCTACCTGATTTCCTCTTGGTAAAACACCTCCCACATCCCTTCATTTTTCACAGCTGTGGAGGAAAATAGGAGGAAAATCCCAAAGCTCAGCCAGTGCTCRTTTTTAAGCCCCTCGAGGTTTTGCTTGGCTTTGGGAATTGCAGAAGTTGCCTGGGCTGGGTGTTCAGTGCAGTTTGTTTTCAGCCCACAGAAGCATTTACCAGGTGGATTTTCTTCCATTTGCACAGAGCCCTGCACACCAAGGCTGAAAGCTCTGATAAGAGGAGCTGTTAGGGCACATTATCCAGAGGGGCTGATGCCTCTGGAGAAAGGRAAGTTGGAACTATGAGTGAGAACGAGGAGAGGCGACCAATGGACGAGATGTGCATTAGAAGGAAGGACACAATCAAGAAGGACACAATCAAGAATTTTAAAATCCATTTGCTGCTTAGTTTTTGATGGACTAAGAGTYCCCAGGCTGCTCTTTTAGCAGGCAGGGCACTGAGATTTTCACCYATCCTGCAGCCACCATCCAGCAGCRGCCATTGCCTCCTGAATTTGTCTTTCCAATGGGATTGTCAGYCYAAGGCTGCYCTGTAGCACGAGTTCTCCTAATTCYCTTGAGCAYCAGGCACAGGCTGGGATAAATTCCTCTTGGAGATTCTCTCTGCTGATCCCTGATGGAGTCAAGGATCTCTGTACCCACCACATGCAGCTCCATGTTTTAGTTAAATTAATGTAATAAATTAAGATTTGATCCAAGTGGCAACACAACAACATTCTTCACAACTCCAAGCCAGGTTGGACATGCCCTGAGTAACCTGATCTGGCAGGTGGATCCCTGCCCATGGCAGGGTGGTTGGAGCTAAGAGATCCACAAGGTCGTTTCCAACCCAAACAATTGTAGGATTCTGTGACAATTCCCAGTGCACCCTGCTGACTCCATCAGAAAAGCAACAAAACCAGAGCTGGTGCTGTGCCTTGTGTGCTGTATAAAACACACCAGCTGCCTGCCCTGACGCCACATTTCAACACCCCAGATAAGAATGTGGGACACAAAACTGGCCACCCCAAAAGAGRGTGATTGTCACAGCCACTGCCACCCGGGCAGGGCACAGTGAGAAGCACCAACCACCTTTGGGGACATCTGTTCTAAACCCCCATAGCTGAAAAACCAGCCTGTGGCTTTAAACAGAATTCAGAGCCCTTCTGCATTTGTTTTTCCAATTTTTATGAGCCTAATGCAATCATGGAGAGTCTCATCCCCTATGCTAAGTGCCCAATCCCTGCAGACTGAGGGAAGGCATGAGACAGAAGCAGCCAGGAGGGAGCACGGCAGCTTGTCAGGGAAAAAAAGTTAGCAGAGCACTTGGCTGGGGGGGGAGGAGGAGGAGGAGGGCAGCAGAGATGGCTCGAGGGCTCAGCTCAATCCTGCAAGTCACCGTGCCTTTCCCCCTGAGGGCCCTGTCATCCCTCAGCTCGTTTTACCCCGGTGTAGGGATCAGCAGCAGTGGGAAGTTTGGGTTTTTAATGCCTGCAGCCTCAGCTTCCCCCCTGGCAGAGTTCAGAGGAGCTCTGAAAACCTTCTCARAAGGCACTGAAGGAGTCCCTAATTGCACAGTGCAGCAGGAGCAGGTCGAGGCTCGGGGCAGGTGGGAGAGGCTGGTTTGGGCACCAGAAGTTGTGAGCATGGCAGGACTAAGCCTGTCCTGGCTAATTAACCCCTGCAATCAATAGGGGGTGGTAGCTTAATGAGGATACCCTAAAAAAGATGAGCAGGGCACAAATGCCAAGACTTYTCAAACCAATCATCCTTGGCAAAGCTGTGGATGCCTGGAAGTGCCTATTTCCATCCCTGGAAGTGTCCAAGGCCAGGTTGGACGGGGCTTGGAGCAGCCTGGTCTAGTGCAAGGTGTCCCTGCCCATGGCAGGGGATGGGACTGAACCTCAAGGTTCCTTCTAACACAAACCCTTCTGAGAGTCTACGAATTGTTACCCAAACCAGCCATTCACCCTCTGCTTCTCCATCCACTCCTCCCTCCCTCATTCCCTCCTTGTATCCATCCATGTCACAGGACTTCCCCAGAGGCAGCAAGAACTGGAAAATCTCTTTGACAAGAAGTGAGGAGATGTTATTGGCATTCCTGACTGGTCAGAACGACTGGGCTGCCTTTGCTATAATCCATTTATTTTCCTCCTTTCAGAGCTTTTGATCTCTTCGACCGATCGGATACGTATGGATCAACCTGAGCAGGCACAGACCTCGGAGGGAAACCACACACCAGGATGGATTTGCACACCATGCTGCAAACGAGGGGGAAGACAAACAGCCCTGAGGAGCCTGATTTGGGGAGATAATAAATTAGAGCTCGCAGGCAAGGCAGTATTGAAACCTCAGGGTCTAAAGAGCGCTGATGGTGATGATCCAACAAAGGRGTATTCATCTCCTCCGTGCTGGAGCTGGCTGAGCATCCTTCACTGTGAAATCCCCCAGACCTGAGYAGCAGGGACAGCGTTACCCTGACAATGTAAACACATTAAGAAAGCAAAGAGTTACAAGCTCAGATGCCRGAGTGGCGCAATCACGTCCGAGCTATTTAGCAAATAACGTGGAAAGAAGACATGATGGATAAAGACGAAATTAATGACTGAACTGGTGCTCAGTGATTATCAAGAAACTAGTGATGAGGACCTGATTACATTCACAATGGATAATAAAGGCTTGCCCCAATCAGTAATATATATACTTAGGGCTTCAAAAGGACTCATTTCCAACGCGGGGGAAAATTATGGGAGAAATTGGCTGGAAGGAAAAATGTCAACAGAGAAATGTAGGCTGGTAACACAAAACTTAATAGAGAGCCAAGAAGTCAGGACTCCACAATCCAAAAAAAGACAATTTTGGCTAAAAGCCCTATTCTTATTGCTAAAGCAGCAATCAAGCATAACACAAAAATAAAAGAGGAATAGACAGCAATCAATGTRCATTAGGAGTTATGAAGCACGTTGATAAGGAGAGCTAAAAACACCACGGGTGAGGCAATTGCTGCCTGCCTGCAGCACGAAGGGGATTCAACAGCACTACCCCCAGCCCAGCCCAAGGCAGCTGGGTTGGCAATTTTGGTTAGAGCATGCTGCTCATATCACTGAGGTTCTCTCAGCTAAAAGGCACCAGCAGGAATAAATCACCTTGGAGGCTGCTGGAGACCCTCTGCAAATCCAGCCATGCCATTCACCCCTCTCAGCTCCACTCCCAGCTGGGAATGGGCACAAGGACAGCTCCTGTCCCCACTGCTGCTGTGGCCTTTGTGCAAAGCCACCAGAGCACCCACAGCCTTGTCAGCAGGGACAGAGCCAGACCCCCGCCCCACCAACAGATTCCCAACCAGCCCCAGCAGTCTGAACACAAATGCCCCCACTCTGACTCCTGTTTTGACCAAGAACTCTTCCCCCAGTTTTCAATTCAAGCCTTTTCTTGCGTAAGGAATGAATTTGCCACTAACCAGCACCAGGGTACAAATAATTTTGGCTGATATCGACAGCACAGCGCTGATATTGGGGAAGATGCAGCTTCCCAGGACATTTTGTCTCAGGAAGTCCAATCCCAGCTAAGTTTTAGCCCAGGTAATTACATCTAATCTCCCTAGTTGCTCAAGCAGAGGAAAATACCCTCCTCCTACTCGTCCCTGAGCGGCTGAGTTGGAAAAGCTGCACACTGACAAACAGATGTGCCAAGCCTGGATATTATTGTAATGTCTTTCAAACAATTTGTATCCCCAGAACGGTGGTAAAGAGATATTGTATGGCAAATAAATTAAAGCATTTGGCCATGAAGCCAATAACAGAGAGAGAGAGAAAGGAGTACAGACATTGCAGGAGAGGGAGGTTTTAAATGAGATTAAAGAAAGATGGAAAGTCAACAAGAAAAGAAGGAATCCTAAAAAAAAAATAAAAATATAATAACATTAAAGCAGCAGCAGGGATGCGCTTTCTGGGATTTGTGGATATGGCTCGGACAAAAGGTCAGCCCATTCGTGCCAGCCTCATGAAAACTCCGAGATGAGAGGTTAAACCCTCACAAACACCTGAAGAAACAATAATGGCAGAAAATAGAGAGGCAGGAGAGGTGAGGAGTGAGGGGAGCTGCTCCATGGGCTCTCCTGCCTGGCTGAACAACCTCAGTCCCCGCTCCCACCTCTGCCAGAACATGAGGCTCAGGTAGACTGAGAACTTGCACGACTGCTGCTGCTCCAGAGTCCCTGGGATGGCTTAAAAAACATTTTTATTAAGCCAGATGGAGAGAGGGGGAAGGGGAAGGGGAGGAGGGGAGGGAGGGGAGGGAGATACATCTATGTGCCAGGTGCCAACAAGGGGGAAGGAAGAAAAAAAGAGAAACCAAGCGTGGAAAATAAGAGAAAATGTAGTCAGAGATATAAAGCCTGTCAAATTGGCTGCAAACAGTAACAAAAGCAAAGGAGAGATAGTTTTCTCTTTAACAAATGCTTTGATCAGCTGTAGTTGATATAATTACTATATAAAGCTACAGCAAGACAGAAATAAGACACATTTATCTCCACAGAGCAAAGAGAACCTTTCTGATCGCTTCCTTTCTTTCCCAGGCTGTGACAAGCACATTCCGGGCTGGAAGGTCACACAGCTGAGATTTGGCCAGCCCCTTTCCGAGGGGCTGTGGGACCTGAGTCTGGTCCTTTGGGCTTGGCTTTGTTGGGCTGAGCCCTGGGAGCTGGCACAGCTCCCACAGGTCACACCAAGCAATGGCTYTGCACCATGGGCAGTGCAAATCGGGAGGTCACAGCAATGGAGGAGGCCACCAATGGGGAATTTGCCTCCCCAGTGGTGAGGACTGGCCCAGGGGAAGGCTAGAAACACCCCAGCAGAAAAGCAGATGCCCACAGGAATGAGAGGCAGGAATGAGAGGAGCACAGTGCACACCCAACCACCAAAACCTGCCCTGGCCATTCCCAGCTCGGTGCAGAGAGCAGGACAATGGCCAAGGAGATTTCCACTACAAACCCAGACACTCCACTCACTGCTGCAACCATTCCACAGCACCTGCTCTGCCTCCTCCCTGCCTTAGCACTGACCTTCACCACATCCCTCTCACCATCACACCTGCCCAGGTGAGACTGCCAGAACAGAAATATTCCCCTGCCCCRGGAAGAGAGGGAACTCATCCCAAGCATCCCCATTTTCAGGTCACACCACCCCCAGAGGTCTGATTCTCAGTTGCCAAGCATCACATTTGAATTTCAACCACTCCTATTTATTTCAGTCTCGCTAAGGTAACGTTAAAAATAACCACCACAACAGGCTATTTCTGTGAAATATTTCCCTCTCGACAAACTGACACTGCTCACTGGAAATACAAAAACGCTGCCAAACCCCTCCAGCCACAACCACTGCCACGCACAGGGGGCTGTCCCTGCCTCGGTGACAGCCAGCAGAGCATCTGGGCACAAAAAGCAGGGAYACTGGGGGTTGAGTCTGGSACACGAATCRCCTCRGCAGGGCGGGAYAGTTTGGGTTGGAAGGGAGCAGAAGGGTCACAGAAAGGTGGGAACGGGGCTGGTGCGTGCSTGTGCATAATGCAGGGTGAGTGATGCAGCAGAACAGCGTGCCCAGGGGAGGCACAGGGCTCAGCAGGATGCACCGTGCCCTCCAACAGGACAGCCAAGACGTGTCCCTAARGCCAGCAGAGCACACAGGACACCGRGGATGGTGCCCACCCCRRAGCACACGYGTGTCCCCGCACGCAGGGATGGGGAGCGGGGCTCCTCTCCCACATTCCCTGCAAACCCCTGATTTATTTAGACTGGAACAATTTGTCGTCGGCTGTAATTTTAACTACCTCCGTGCTGAGGAGCCAATCAGGGCTTGTGCTCATCGAGGCTTTTATGAGTTCCCATAAAAGCAGCAAAATGAAAACTCAGGGGCCCTTAAAATATACTCCGCGGGTTTGTGCAGTGCAATTGGAGGCTTTTATGACTCCTGTCAGGGCTTTTATGACCCTGTAAAACTGTGCAGCGGCCCAGCCTGCGATGAGAAGTGACCTCAGACGTCTTAAAAGCCTAAATGGTCCTGTACATTTACAAGATGTGCTGGCTGAATCCAGGGAAGCCCTGGGGGACGTCACCCTGGCTCAGCTCTGCTGCCAGCGAGGACACGGCACCAGGGACAGCACCAGAGCCTCATCACTGCCCTCAGAAAGACAAACCCCATGTTTTTTTCCCTAAAATATAGTGGGGAAAATAAGCAGTTTCCCTGCTGTCTGGACAGGGCACAGCCATGGGAGCTGTTCTGCCAAGCCACGAGCTCCCTGGCTCCACATAACGTGATTTGCAAGCAGGAGGGATGCAATCCTCGCGGAGCTCTGGAATAAGTGAGTTTGATGGCATCACACTCTCTCATTTCCCAACACAAACACCACTTGATTTAGCAGAAGCAGCAGGGTTTTGATTCTCCCCCCCCCCACCTTAAATGAAGCCAAGACTGGGAGATTAGGGATGCGGCAGGGAGGCAGAAAGCAAACCCATCAGGCAGGCAGTGACAAAGGAGCATTAATAAACTGCACGAGGTAGCAAATGCCACGCAGGAACGGGGGGGAAGAAGGGCAGAAGGGTAATGCAAGACCCAGGAATGTGGCCAGAGCTTGCAGGATGCTCAGGATTGGTGCTGGGAGCCAGGGCAGAAGCACATCGGGTCACTAAGCCACGGAATGACAGTAAATGATGCAAATAAAASCAGCAGCACATCGCAGAGGGCATTAACAAAACACATGCCCGATCCCATAAAAAAATAAGCCATCTCCCCATGCTCCCCTGAGCAGGAAAATACGCCACAGTCTCTTAAAACAAGAAGAGTGGCTTCATGCATGAGAAAAATGTGAGTATATCAGCACAGGAAAACACCCAGTTCCCTCCAGGCCACATCCAAATATCTGTTTTATTGTACAGAGGAAGYGAACGAAGAATCCCATCCCCAGCTGGGTCACACATTCAACCCTGTCCAGCTTTACTTCAAACTTCCAGGGATCCAGGGGCAGCCACAGCTGCTCTGGACAACCTGTGCCAGGGTCTCAGCACCCTCACAGGGAAGATTTTGTTGCTAACATCCCCTCTAACCCTACTCTCTGTCAGTGTGAAGCCATTCCCCCTTGTCCTGTCACTCCRCTCTCTGTATCAGGTTCCCCTCTGGGTGATACTGGGAGAGCTGAATTAACCCTTTTCCTCCCAAAACTCTCATTTTTTAATATAACCCAAGCTCAGATGGCAGAAACCCGGTCCTGAATAATATAAACTATCCAGCCAACCCAACTTTTGATGGATATTTTATGTCGTCTCCACCTCCCCCCACCCCTTACAGCTTCAGCACGGTGCAGGAAGATGCAGTGAGGTTTTCATTCCACAAAAACAAGGGTCAGAACGAAAATGCCAACAGATTGGTAATATGCCAGACTTGCCAAAATTCTACAATCCATCTGGAAGTACTCCTGAGCAACTGCACACCCAGCAAAACACAAATCCCACGGCAAAGSCGGTGTTGAGCACGCAGGTTATTGGCAATTAACATTCAGGGCACAGACATGCAAAATCAGGGCAAAGTGAAAAAAAGAGAAACTGTCTTTATTTTCCTTTCCATCTCCCCTCTTCCCCTCCTTGTGTTTTTTTTGGGTTTTTTTTTTTTTTTTAGGAACAGAGCATGGATGTGGAAAATAGCCTATTGAGCCCACTTCCCCGCCTCAGAGGAGCTGCAAATGTGATCCTTTGCTAGCTCAGACAAAATCTGCCATGCTACATTAGGCTTGATAGCAAATTTGCTACTTGCAAGCTTTTATCAAAACTGTATATCTTAAAAATCTTAATAACACCGAGCTTTTGGTTGGCCTTCCCTCGCTGCCTCCTTCCAACCCCTCCGCATCCTCTCCCCGCCGGGCCCTGCTCGGAACCAATTCCCGATTTGGAGCTCAGCATTTTCAGCCAGGAGGAAAAAACAAGCAGAAAGTGCTGGGGTGGGGGAAGAAATCAGGCAGATCTCCACGGCTGGGATTTGTTCTGGTGTGGAGATGCCCGAGCGAGGCCGGAACGCTSCCTGCATCCCGCTCGTGACCCATTTCGGGGAGTTACAAGTTCATTTCTGAACGAACAACCACGCACAGGCAACGGAACAAATGTAACACGGCCTTCAAGGCTTCYCTGGCCATGTTCCCTGGCGGCTCTGAGGGTGCAAGGGATGGTCAAAGATGATTTTCCCCCTCCCTGGAATTGCTTAGATAGAAAAGTCTCCTCAGCCACTGTCTGCTGTCTAACAAAGGCTCTGCATATGCTGGAGCACCAGTCTCATGGGGCTGCTGTAATAGCTGGGCTCCTTTACCCAGCCACCTCTTTTAATGAAATTTATAGGAATTTAATATCTCTGAGACCTCTTTCCTTCTGTCAAATTGGGGAGGAATTGGCCAGGAATTGGCCAAAGGGCTCAGGAGCTGCAGAGGGGYAGGAGTGGGTAAGGCAGACAGACAGGGACCAATGACTGCACAGACTCCTCTGGAAGGATCCAAACTAAAAATCAATATCTTTTTCTTTTGTCTCTGTGGGTTTGTATTTCTTTTTTTTTTGGTTTTGCTGTTTGGAGGGTGGGGTTTTTTTTACACAGCAGAATTCCACATGGAATGTTTTCTGTGGCAAAGGCATGACAGGAAGCTCTCAGCCAGCATTGCTGGGGGCTGCAGGACACCCTTTGGAAAAGGGATGCTGTGAATCACTCCCCCCCTTCTCAACACANTTTTTTTTGGTTTTGCTGTTAGGAGGGTGGGTTTTTTTACACAGCAGAATTCCATATGGAATGTTTTCTGTGGCAAATGCATGACAGGAAGCTTTCAGCCAGCATTGCTGGGGGCTGCAGGACACCCTTTGGAAAAGGGATGCTGTGAATCACTCCCCCCCTTCTCAACACACAATACCTGGAGTTTTTTCCCAAATCCCCTTCCCACCATGTCTAAATCCACAGGACAGGCAATGGAAATGCAGAGGTTTTGTGCCCAAGAGAGGCACAGAGCCCCTACACATTGATCCAGTTGGAGGATCAACTCCACAAACTGGAAAAAAGACACTTTACCTCCCTAAATCTCTCCACAAAACACCAGTGTTCTCAGTGAACAAGCTCATTCAGCCTCGAAATTGAGAGAAAATGGGAAAAACTTTGGTGGAGCTGTTAAACCCCCTCTTCCAGAGTCATCTCCAACTGCAGGCACTCCATCTGGAGCCCACATTGACCAGGTTTTTTGTTTCTGGAGTGAATTCTATCACCCAGCAACTGCCTGAGCCAGCTGGGAGCTGAGGGGTTTCCTTGAATTATATTAGAGGGATAATCTCCTCACCCTGGCTCAGAGGGGGGGTCTTAACTCCATTACTGAAGTCGACAGAGCAGATGGGCGCAAAGCTTTCTAGGAAAATGGATGCTCTGCAGAATTCCACGAGCTAAGCAGGGCAAACACGAAGGAAGCCATCCCAGGTTGCTGAAATTCAGAGAACTCTGSTTAATTCCTAATGGAAGTTTGCTCAGGCTTTAGCAAAGGGCAAAGCCTCGCTCCCTGCAAGGGGCAAGGCGCTCTYGCCAAGTACAACATCTGGATTTTGYAGCTCACCCAGCTCCAGCCAGCCAAATCCTCAAATAATACTTAAAGATATTCTCCAAGGCTGGTCTGGACACAGACAGCTGCTGYTGGAGCTCTCCAACACTTCCTATCGGAGGGGCAATGTAACTTTGGCAGGCTTGCCTGAAATTAAGCCTCCAAAGGGTGGCTAATGAGATTCCTTCCTCTCCTTTCAGCCCCTTCAGAAATGCCTGATTTAGGGGGAGACCTCATGGACTGGAGGATTTTTTTTTGGTTCTCCTTATAATCCTAAGGAGGGAAAAAATGCCAAAGATCTCCTTATTCTGTTCCAGGGTTTATTTCAGGTATTCARATGCTCCAATCCACCCACCCTGATGTTCTCCTCAGCACAGACACACAGAGCTGCCAGCATCTCCTTCCACTGCTCAGATTGATAACTGAGCATGAAGCTGTCGAGTCTCTCCCAGRCAAGGCACCAAGAGGAGAATTTTTCCTGCATTAACCATCTCACTCCTCCGCTTGACTGATTAGTTACTACACAGGATCCTCTGGATTTCCATTAGGAAAGGAAAGTGATGACAGAAGCCYGTACTTCTGGTTAATTTTGCAATTTGTCACTTTTCTTACGAAGCAAACAAAGGAACCATCTGCAAACACACCCCTCTGGGCAAGGCAAAGGTAGCTACAGTAGGCAATTCCCAAATTCCAGACAGAAAGGGATTCACCCCAAACTCCATTKCCTTGCACCATCCCTCTTGGCCACTCCAGCACAGCTGGCACCCCACGCTGTTGGGGTCCCTCTCAGCCCTGCTCTGCTCTCCATCCCCCAGCCAAGCTCCGGTCACAGCCACGCTCCTCAGGCTGCACCAATTCCCTCACGCACAGTGACCAGATAAGACCTTTATCAGCCAATTCTATTCCACAACAGGAAGAACACGGGGTGAAATYCAAAGAGGTTGGAGTCAGACTTCATAAAAAGGGCTGATTACCCACTTCACCAA
>CADDXX010000235.1:1236505-1272188 GCA_902810485.1 Alauda arvensis
GAGGAGCTCCCGTGGGAGCTATTTCCTCGCCTGGCTGCACTGCTGTGCACGTGTCACGGGGAGCTGAGGCCGTGGCGTGGCACAGACCTGCATGTCAGCTSCGAGCCTGCCTCCGAAATGAATGGTTTGTGCTATTTCCCCGAGGAGAGAGGAGCGAGCGCTCCCCGCACACGCACACACACAGAATCAATAAGTCGTTGGGTTCTCGGGGAACAGCTCTTTTAATTACAGCTCTCCCCTGAGCTGGGAGCAGGCTCTGCAGGTTGGCAGCACGGTGGAAAACAGGGAAGGACAGTCCCTGGGGGTKTGCAGGGACCACTGGTGATGCTGGAGGTGAACAGGGGGAATTTACCATTTCTCCCAGTCCATTCCCAGTGCCGCCTTGGCAATGCCAGCCCAGCCACGACACACCCCGGCGTCAAATTCCAACCAGACAGACACACGCTGCTATTTATCACASAGGGACTTAATCCAAAGAACCTTTTGCTGCTGGCTTTATCCATCGCATTTATCTGCTGATCTCTCCCATCTCATCTCGCATTCCGTGCAGCCTCCCCGGAGCTGCAGCTGGTTTGTGAGCAGCAGCATAAAGCCTGATTTAATACCTGGGAATGGGGAGCAGTGCCCTTTCCTAGGGAGCAGCAGCCGGGGCGATCCCTCTGCAAGGGGCATCGGGACACTGCCGGTCCTGTCATGGTTCTCCAAGAAAACAGGCGCTTGAGCCCAAAAAACACTGCCAGGAAAAAGGTGAGACCTTCGCCCTGAGTCTCCCCYGGATTCAGCCCGCTCCCCCATCCCTCCTCCCTCTTTAACTCCGTTTCCAAGTGCTGAGTTACTATCAAGGAAGGTTTAATAGGATCCTGGATTTTAAAGCCACTGGCAACACAGTCTGGGCCTTTTATGGTTAGTAATGAATAAAAGAACTCAAATCACCTTTTTTTTTCCTCTCTCTTAACAGTCTCTGCCTACAAATTAAAGTCATTGTGCTCCTTGCTCTGTCTCACTCCTTTTGTCTTCCTCCAAAACCATCTGAGCCCATGCAGGACTACTCCAAGATGTGCCCTGCTTCCCTGCCCTCCTTTTATTTATTTTGCAGTATTTAACCCCTTCCAAATCCCCCCATCACTTACTTCCATTCCATCTTTTTGTCTTCCTATCCATTCCTCTTTTTTATTTTTTCTTTTTTTTATTACCCCACATTATCACAGGAGTGATGACATTTTGGAACCCCACTGCAGAATGAAACCCTTGACTCCCCTCCCCAGAGCTGGCAACCAGCCCTTCACGGTAGAAAAAGCCAAAATTGCTACTATCTTGTCACCAATTCCGGTTATTTTTAGCACTCCTTCCCTTAAAGCGCCAGCTCCCCGAATCATGTGATTACGCCATGAATCTTATCCCTGATCTAAAAAAGTTCCATGCCCTCACAGCTGCCAGAGAAGTGCTGGGAAAGATGAGTCAGACTTTCAAAAACAGGCAAAAAGRCTGGGCTTGACTGCATCTTGCTGAAACCGTAACTCGGGGGGCACCTAACCCCGCTTATTAAATGTTCCTAATTTATAATGCAACGCTGGAGAGAATTAGCCATTCAGGCACTGCCGGGTGGCTTCAGAAGTCTCCCCGTTACCTCTCTTAATTAAGACAGCACAGAAGATCYTCATATCCTTTGGGTGAAGCGCTGGCTCTGCTGGACATTTTTTCATTAGCGTCACCATAAATAAGATTTCAAGCCTTGGCATTTACCRCAGGAGCGGGATGAAGAAATCAACGTGGAAAACAAAGCCCTTTTGGTAACCGCAAAGCGGATTTCAAGGCAAACCCGACTCTCTTATCTTCGCATTTATCTTTATCCCATTGATACGGCGCTATCGATGGCCGGCAGCTATCAGATGCACACGAACAGCTCTATTTGCAGCTTGCACGGCGATAGCCCCGCGCTCTCCCCCATCACCAGCAGATTTTTTGGTATGACAGCAGCGTTACGCGACCTTTCCTTCCACTTTTTCACCCGGCCTGGATTCATCCTGCGTTTCCAGCAAGCCCTGAAGAGCACATGGGTGGCTGGGATTTGGATCATTAGAATATAGAGCCAATAAAATAAAACCCCAAAACCCCCAAAAACACCCAAAAAAACCCAGAAGAGGAAAAAGCTCCTGATCTCCACCTTATCCCCCTCCCAGTTCCTGCCTCCCTGTCTCATATTTACCCTTCTCACACGTGCTGACAGTTTTCCCTTGTTCGGCGCAGAGAGATGCACTGAATGATACAGGATGTTTAAGTAAACATTTTACCGTCCCACTGTTATTTATTATTAATAATACACTGCTAACTCTGCCCTTGTAGGCACCTCTAGGAGGGGAACAGAATTTGCAAGTGYCCACAGGCAGATTCCCCAGCCGTGCCATCAACAGGAGCACATCCCTCTCTTTGTCATCTCTGGACTTCGTGACTTTCTCCATCTTTTTTTTTCTTTTTTTCCACTGAGGATATAAGCTGGATAAATGGTTCCCTCACCCCCACACAAAAGAAAACTCAACCTCCTCGCACAAGCCCCAAAATATAWTTTTCCCACCTTGTGACTGAACTTGAACCTCCTCCACTTCACACGCCTTCCAAAATAACCCCCGAGTCAAGCGGTTCAAATYAAAGCGACGAGAGCTGAGTGTTTGCCCCCCATCCCCCCCATTTAAAAATGACACACTCGAAAATAAAGAGCCATTTTGGGTTTATTTTTCCATGCTTTCCCTTTCCCCCGGACAACTTGAGAGCTCTTGTATGAATGAGGAAATGATTTCAGATGGCTAAAAAGGCATTATTATTTCTACAGTGAAAATGCGTGTGGAATTTGGTCTGGCTGTCCATGGGAAAAGTGATCCCATGTCTGATTGACTGTAAAGGCAGATCCTTGTAGGATAGAAACACTCCAGGGAAATCAGAGCAGCACAAGGGCTTCCTCCAAATCCATCTGGCTCATGGGGACATCACCACCAAGACCACACTGGCAGCTCTTGGTGCAGGGGACACTTCAGGTCCCTCTTTGGGGACAAAAAACCTTTCCACACAAAGTCTCCAGGATTTTGGATCTGGGCTCCACAGATATTCCCATYCCAGCGTAAGAATTTGTTGAAAGCAGAATATGGTTGTACACAAGGACAGCTGATGCCTGACATTTATCTTCATGACTGAAGACAGCAGACCACAGAACATGAGAGGCAGAGTTAGTTATCTTCTCCTTAGCCATGACTGACAGTAAATGTCAGCAAAGATTAGTTATTCTGTATCATATCCATGCCACGCATGTTTTTAATTCTCCTGCTGCTCCAGTACTGTTTCCACTTCCAGTTGTAATAAATCAAATGTACTTGCTCTGCGTGARGAAGAGTTTCTGTGGTTGGAGAAGACCTGCTGGTCACCCACTGTACCCACYTCACATGTCCTCAGCCCAGACAGAGCTCCCTGCTCTGTATCTCTGATCACAATGGTTTAATTTTAGTCAAAATTGTCATTAAACCCATTTGCTGTTTGTACATCACCTCCCCTCGTGCTGGATCCAGCAACACGAGGTAATTAATGAGTTGTTTCACTCAGCAGTGAAACACAGCCACATCTGGGGTGAAAATCTCAGAGTTTAACAACCTGATGCCACCTGAGTGGCAATTCCAGACARGCACAGAAAGTCACTAAGGAAGAATTTGGAAAGAAACAACAATGAAGTCTGGAGGACACTGAAAGTACTGYCTTTGCCAGCAGAAATGAACCCCAGCTCTCTGGAACATGCATTCCAGCATTCCAGCACTTTGGGTTCAGCTCATTGCAGTGGGGTCACCTGTCATGAGGACCACAAACCCACTGTGCTCTGGGGAGAACACACATTCATGTCCAGCTTAAATCCCAGCTCTGAGACTGAGCTAGTGACAGCTTCAGAGAGAGCCAGCTCTGCCAAGGCAGCAGGGCTGCAAGGCAGCCTGCCTCACACTCCCTGAGTTGGAGTGAGCCTTTCCTTGTGCCCAGGCCACCCTTAAACCCACGGTRCAGAGGGGCTGGAAGGATTCCATCCCCCCTGCTCATCCATACTCCTCACTGTGCATCCCATCACCACCTTTGGACATCCAGTCCCACCTCTACTCAAGGTACAATGAACACAAGTGACACCACACCTCGATCTTYTGCACCCTGCTGCCTGATCTCCTCTTTGTTTCACCCCACCTTGCACAGGCTTTGCTGTTCTCCTTTTGGGGTCCACCTCAAGCAGCCTCTCTCATTGCACCCAGCCAATTATTCCAACCCAAACTCAACTCCAGCTTTATTCCGAGGTGATTTTCATCTGTTCTTCACTTTGTCCCCAGATTCAGTGCTGGGGCTTGCAGCCAGCCCTGCAAGCTGGAGGAGAAGCCAGCAACATCTCCTGAGGGCACCAGGTCCCTTCCTAATGGCTTTCATGTCTTCCTGTACCTTTCAATAATTGAAACCTCTTTGTTGCTAAGTACATCCAAGCAAGGGGGGCACTAAAAGTTTTACACCTCTCTGGGGACACCAGGACCAGGAAATCTACACAAGTCACAAGATGTCCTGCCACCAAAGTACCTTGTCTCCTGGAATGAGACCGACTGCGCTGCTCCTYGGAGCCACTCCGGCAGCGGCTGCTCCCCCAGGGTGCTTGTCACTACCACAGSAAAGGCATCCTCCTTGGTTCCTAACAGCCTGCTCAAATCTCGGTTAAAAAATCATTTCAGCATAGAGCGCGATGCCTGCAAAGTGCTCCTCCAGAGGGAAGTGGCAGCAGGGTGACACGAGGCTCCTGTCAGCCCTACAAAGGCACAGCACGGAGCTGCACGGACGTGGCTGGCCCTTGGGGCAGCCAGGTTGTGTTCCTAAAGCACGAGGAGCATGGAGAGGAGAGTCAGATCTCTCTGCCCCAGGAATTCCACAAGCGAGAGAACACCTAAAAGGCTTTTTTTTGGCTCATAAGAGGAAGGCAGCTCTACAACAGCAAGGGGTGAGGACCTTGCAAGCAGGAGCAAGGCACAGGTCAGCTCAGCAGTGGGGCAGCTCCTCAGCATCAGCCCACCCCGAGCTGYTGAGCAGCAGGAGGCCAGCAAGGCATGGCTCAGAAATGAGATCCAGCAGCCCGCCCTCAAAGTCCGCGAGTCTTCAGAGAATGTGCCTAATTAAATAATCTTTTCATTTCATCTGAAGGCAGCAAAGCATTCTTAAAGACCCTGACAGCTTGCTGGTGGTCCCGAGGTGGTGGGCACGCAGTSCCTGGGTTGCAGAGGGAGGGGATCAACACCACCCAGGGGCCTGGGCACAGCAGGGGCTCGGACAAATGGCCCCAGACAACTGCCCCGTGCTTCAATCMCCAATTCCACTCCTGATGACTAAATCCCCATGCATCACTCCTGATGTAAATAACCATCCATTTATAACTTCTTGTAATTACCTGCCTATTTCTGCGGCCTGCCTTCACAAGGTAGTCTCTCTGCAATTATAGTTAATTGCCTTGATTGCTACTGCATATTTGAAGAAAGTTCAGAAAAAAATGTGTGAGASAGGGTAGTTTAACAAAGAGCCATATGGGGACCAGAACAGAAAGAGTTAACGTTTGAAGATTCTGATTTATTTCTAATTCCTGTCAAAAGAAGCCCTGAGGATGTGAAAGCCCTTCCAGAACCACCAACACGAGTCTTGACCATTTCTGTAATAACTTGTGAAACTTTCTCTGAACACAAGTCCCAAGTGGAGCAGCCCCTGCCAGCCCTGTCCAGGTGTTCTCAGCACCACAGGGATGATGCAGGTTTCTGTCCCATTACCTACAGTAACTACAAACATCCTTTAATCATGGCACTCATCTGTGCCCAGGCTCCCAATTTCCCGGGGCCCTGAGCTCCATCATTTAACAAATTAAGCTCCAGGGACAACCCCACCCCTCCAAACCTGAGCCACCACTCCCCATGGCAGAGTGCTCCCTACTCTGCTGTGGGACTTGAGCCCAGCCCTGCACACGGGCCCCAATGTCCACACAAGCCATCAGTGTCCCCGTGTGCCCTCAGTTCATTCCTGTCCCGACCTTCCCGTGCCTCACAGGTCCTGGCCAGTGCCCCCTGCCCAGCTCCTGGAGCTGCACCACCAGTGTCACAAACCCCAGCCAATGGGAAGGTCAAGCAGAGCAAAAGCTCCCACCGAGCCACAAATCCTCTGCTCACCTTCCTTCTGAAGGGACATCAATTACSCGGGGCTGTCAGGATGATAAGGCAGCCCGGCCTCCACAATAAGGAGGATATTCTGCCTAATAACTTCCCATTAAGCTCCTCGGAGCTGGATGTTTTCCATGCTTTTCTGCAGGGCTGCTGCCAGGGCTTGTTTGCTCTCCTTACCCAGCTAACTCTTGAAGGGATATGGCTTGAGGCACTGTTGTAAAAGCAGCTCTCTACCACCAGCCTGGCTGGGAATCCCTGGCAGAGCTGGACAGAGAAACCACAACCTCTGAGTTTTTGCTCTGATCCCAGCTTAGCCTTTCTCTTCCAAAGGAAGACGACAGTATTCAACACAGAAGGTATAAACAAAATTAAAAAAAAAAAAAAAGGAAGAATCCTCTTATCCATCATTTCTGCCCACTTTATTGCCTGAAAGCACATTCCCAGCACACTGAAGGGACACCAGGAGAGSATGGYTGGGATRTTGTATKTCACTTTTTCTCCCCTTGATGTTCACTAACCTTCAAATGTCCTTCCCCAAAAACTGAGGGGTGAATGCAGAGGTGAATCTCAAGTYCAGGGTTGGTTTATGATGCTGACCTGAAGATCCCCATTTGCATCCCTTCACTTTTTCATCCTGTGCCTCCTCCTCATCCTTCCAGGGCCAACAACCACATCACCACACACAGCAGGAGGAGAATGGACCCTTCTTCCCCTTCCTAATGCCAGGTGGGAAGTACATCAGGGATGTTCTGGGAACTGCCCCAAAGCACTCCTTGTCCTGCATTTTCTCAGGAGTGCGGAACTGGGCTGGTCTTGTGGGGGGTTACCTTCACCTCAGAAAATTTGTTTGAGGRACAAGAAATCTCTGTTCCATTAATGCTTCATAAAAATTTTACAAGATTTCTGCTAAAGGAAGGAAAACAAACAGAGACRGTGTCGGCACCCAGGCACTCCTGAAATCAAACATTCCTTCTCTAATGCATTTTTTTTTAAATAGCACCAATCAGGAAAGCAATCAAGCACGAAGCCCACAGCTCCCAGTGCTTCCATTTCCAGCATGYGAATTTCTTCCAGCTCAGGACATTCACTCCCAGTGCCTCCACACAACCACACRTSCCACCAAGCCTCTGGAGCAGCTGCTGAGATGAACACCAAAAAACCACCCAGAAGGACAAGGACAGCACATCCTTGACAGGATCCTGATTTTGCTGGAATTCATTCACTTCACCAGCACCCAGGACAGGAATGGGATGGATGTGTGTGGGTACTGGGAGTGTTTTCCAAGCACACGGGGATGGGTGAGGGAGGGAGCTCCTGCCTTTCCCTAATAAAGCAGGAAGCTTTCCATGCACCACAGCATTAACAAGTCCTTCATTAAAASCCAGAGCCCGGGCTGTTTGTCCAGCAGGGAATGGTGCAGCACAGCCAGSAGAGTAACGAGGGGTTTGCCATTAAATCTGCAGCTGAGGTCTGGCCCAGGCAGAGACATTTGGAGAGCGGGTACCTGAGTCAGCTAGAGACCTGTCTAATCAGTCTGGGAAAATGTCAAAGGTATTTCTGCAGTGTTCACTGGCCAAAGAGACCCAATAATCTCTTTTTCCCCCTCGTTCCTTTGTTTTTCTGAGACCTTCCCTTCCTCTGCAGAAACATTCTGCTGTAAACATACATGGCTCCCAAAAATCGGGCTCCTTCATAAACTGTATATTAAAAACCAACCCCCCAAAGAAAACTCTGAGACTGAATACAAAACACAGTTATTGGAGAGAGCTGCACAGTGACAGCAATGAGGAACAAACCCACCCAAATTAAGGGGAAAAGAAGAAGGAAAATACCAAGGAAAAAAATTATGTTGAGAACTCAGGAGACATTAATTGTCTAAGATCAAATGTGTATGGATAAAATATACATAAGGCTCATAAATCTACATCATATAGACAGATACAATGCTAAATACAGACTAGCTGTGTTGCAAAACTTGAAATTAAAAGCTCTATTTCCATCCATAAATGGCTTTTGCCTTCTTCACGTGCCACAGGTTCTAAGAAAGGAAAATGTCTTCTCCTCTGAACAATTGCAGTGATTTGGGATAATCCCCAGGAGATGGGAAGGATGAAGATGATGAAGCCACCAGCATCCCCTCTGCAGTGAGATCCTGCCTCTTGCTACCTCAAGCCCCTCAGCTCTCACCTCCAACCTCTATTAAACAAATGTTCATTCCAAGCAGAGGAATGAAACCCTTTAGACTGGAACTGCCTTTGGAGAAGGAGAATCCCATTTCCCAGAGCCATCACCCCAAGAATCCACACTGCACCCCACTATTCAGCCTGGCTGTGCTCCGTTCCCAAGGGAGCAAAAACCATCTGAGCTGCCAAACAAAGCCAGAKGAGATGGTTCCTCCCATCCATCTCCCCCCAGAGCTCTCTGTGGATGTCTGAGATGGTTCAATACATGGAAGGGTCTCCCAAAACACACTGAGGACAAGTCAGATTTGGGGAGCTGCATTTCCACCTGGTATTTCTCAAACCCCCCAGGCTGCAGCCAAGAGCAGCTGAGCATTAGCAAGGAGCAGCAGGAGAGAAACCCACAAGCCTAAGAGAAAAAGAAAAAAAATAAACAGCAATAAAGGCTTTGCTGCCTCCATGGCTGGCTCTGGAGAGGCCGGGAGGCTGGTTAATGGATGTCAGTTCTGTTTCCATTGAAGAAAAGAAAAATCAATGAAGCCTCTCAGGCAGGCAGGGCACAGCCACGGCCCTTGCGCTGCTTTGCCTTCTCCTCGCCCACAAACGGAGCTTGGATCCACATTTTCCAGCCCTGCAAGCAGAGCCCAGCAGCCCTGTGGGTTCCCACAGAGGCAGGAGAAACAGCAACATCTGTAACCTAAYCCTCCACCTGCAGATGTTCACTCCTGGGGTGGGAAGAGCCTCGGCTCAAACTGCCACGTTGGCAGAGACCCCACTGCAGATGCAGTTATAAAAGCTAAAATTCTCTTCCCAAACTGCTTTTGGGGTTGGGTTTTTTTTATTGTGCTCCTGTGGTTTTGCCACACTGGCACGAGCAGAGCTTTGCTGGCAGAAGGGACCCGCTCTGGGTGGTCTCCGTAGAGCTGGAGTTGGATTTTTCCCCTTTACTGCCTCTGTTTCAGCCTCTCATGCAGAAAAGATGCAGCTCAGACATTTTGTTAGCACTAAAAAGAATACTAATGAACTYGCAGGTTGCTGGGTGAGGCACCTAATGACAAGCCACATGCAGAATTGCTTAGCTGAGCCTCCTGGAAGTTACAGAGATGAGATTTAAATGGACTCAGGATGCAAAAACTCACCAAAAAAAAGCCATTTCTTCCCCTGTTTCTGCTTAGTGCAGTACCAGGTGTTTTCTTGCTGCTCCACACCCTYACGGGGCTCTAATACACCTGGATCAATGTTAGATATTTTCCATTCTCATCCTATAAATTCCTGTGGATGCTGGGGCTGGGATTTATCACCTCACCAGCCAAGTTCCACCATTTGGAGCCCGTTCCACAGCAAATGGAGAGAAAGAGGCACTGCTAGGACACAATCTGTCTGACCTATTTTAGACACCTGCCTTGGACTGGGATGGATTGCACCCCAAGAAGGCCCCAKTGCTCCCCAGTGACTGCAAAGGGGGACTGGGCAAACACGCCCAGACTCAGCCATCCATCATCTCAGACACCTGCAGGTACAGGAGCAGGTATCCCACACTGCTCCTGCTTTTCTGGGCTCCTATGGAAATGCTCATGGATGGAGCTTTGGACAGAATTTTTGCCAGCTCCTTTGCTTTTTCTCTCTTTCCCCTTAGCCCACGTCCTCCTGTAGTCAGCAAGAGCCAGGACTCTGGGTGTTGGGCTGGTGCCTCTCTCTTCCCAAGACCTGATTGCATCAGATGCCTGATTTCTGCATGGATCTAACTGGAAGCACAGAATCACAACGTCCATGACAGAATCAAAGCATCCTGGTTTAAGACATGGATGCTCCAGTCTGCGACAGGAGCACGCTGCTCTCCCAAAGTTAACGTCTTGCTGAGGCTGAGAGAGCCCTCCCAGCCCTTGGTGGAGGAGCTCTTCAGCAAACAGCTGCCTGAAGATACAGCTGCAGCATCTTGGGGTAAGGATCAGTGCTTTGGAAAAGCACAGATGGGGCTCATTTTGGACAGGAAGCCATGCATTACCAGAAATAAAAGATAAAGCACCACATCCCACCCAAGGCAATGTCCATCTCCACYGAGGAGCTTTCTGCAGCACCAAAAAATAAACTCCAATCTAATATCTCTAGTGCTGGGGAAAGGTTGGATATGGATCCCATTTTCCAAGCTGCCTTGCCTCCAAATAACATACCCTGRTACATTTTTAGCCTTGAGTCTTACTGGGATGAGCTTATTCAATCGTGCTTTTCACCTGCACACCTCTGTCTAGCAATCTTCCCCAATAATTTGTGAAGCCTTCGGCCAATTTTAACTAAATCTGACAGAGGAACAGATGGCTCAAAGACATTAAGTACCTGCAAGTCTAGTGCAGAYAGGCAGCCAGGTACAGGAGAGGGACGCTGCGAGTGCCCCACGGAGGGAGAGGCCAGAGGAAAATGAGATTCATCCTCGTCTGAACCTCAGAGAATCCACTCAGCACAAAGCCTTTCCAAACGTCCTCACCACAGGCAGCAAATCACCGGCTCCTACTTGGACTGAAATGAAGTAAACTTAGGAGAAGCCCGGCTTTATCGGCCTCGGTGCCAGTCAGAGGATGGATTTTGCATATGAAATCAGAGCCTGTGTGACAACTCAGACAAAGCAGGGAAACCAACACAGAAGGAAAAGTCAACTCGCTGCTGGCACCGAGGATCTGCAGGAAATCCTGCACCAAACCTCCCCACATCTATCCAAGGGCCTTGGATGCTGCAGGCAGGGAKGACTGATGCAGCAAATTTTGGGTTGTTCCTGCACCAAATTTGCCTTGGCTCCATTCAAGACATTTTTTTGCATCAAGGGAGGGCACAAAACGCRAGATCTCAGCAGCCCCAGGCTCACCCAGCACACCAGACGCCAGTAATAGAGCCACTCATTTATTTCCCATCAATGTGYCTTCTTAATGAAGGAAGATGGCTTTTTAATAAATAAAAGCTTTCACCAAAAATAGCTGCATGGTCATCTATAATCCCCAGAAAACTTCTAAAGGTCTAAAGTTGAGAAGCAAGGCACAGAGGAAGACTTAGTGGGGGGTGGTGAGGAAATAGGGCAGCCACTCCCAAGCCTTTCCAGCCAGGAAGAAATGCAGAACACCTTTTCTGCACACACCTGCACATCCCTCACCCTCCCAGCACTTCAGCCGCGTCARAAGCGTTTTGCAAACTAATATTCCCAAATTCCCAGAGCTTGGGCAAGTACTTTTGTTTCTATTTCAGTGCAGGGATGGGGAAAGAGGCAAAGAGCAGCAAAATGACTTCATCAGCAAAGGCGAGCTGGTGGCACAGMGAGGACAGAGGAGGCAGCAGCAGCCCCTCGAGCCAAAACCAGGGAGGGATCAGGCACTGTGGCCACCTCCCCTTTGGTGTCTACCAGCACCACCTCCCCTCTCCTCCAAGTAGAGCAGATTTGTCCACTAAAGCAGCTCGGGGTGGTGCAGCCTGGCCCAGCAGGTACAGATGGACTCGGTGATCAAGATGAATCATTTGGCACGTCCCGGTGACCCGGGCGCAACCGCAGAACGGGCTCCTCGCTCAGGGCCCTCTCCAGGGCTGGGGCATTGGGGACAAACGTGAGAGGAGCCTCCAAAACAGGCAGGGCCCCCACATCTGGCCCCTCCAGCTCATCTTGCCCACCAAGGTGTGGCTTGTTTGCCTCAGCGAAGCCCCCTCCCMGCTCTCAGACAAGGTTAATAGGGTAGAGAGAGAGCATCTGTTTATGAGAAGGTTATCAAGTGAAAGGCAGTAACGCAGCCTCCAAACCAGCTTTTCATAGCCTCTTACTTATTATTTAATTTGGCTCCAGTACGTGGAATTAGGCTAATGGCTGTTAAGTGGTTAAGGCACACACATTGTCCATCTGCCGAGAAGGCTCCAGGCCGTTGTTCTGTTTCAAAGGCTAAGGAGGAAAAATAATAYGAGTTGCATGCTGTTAGTTTGAGAGCTCATAAATGCATTTTTTTTTCCTCTTTCCCTCGCTTTTATATTTCTTTTATCTCCTGTGCTTTGCCTGTTGCAGCATTAGGAACTTCTGGAAAGCGAGTTACTGGCTTTATTATTTTTTTTTTGTCAGTGCTCTTGTGCCTTTTTTTTGCTTTTATTTTTTTTTTCTCCTAAGTGGAGGGAAGGGTGAGCCAGCCTGTTCCAGCAATGCCACAGCCACCAGCTGTTGCAGTCCTCCCATTCAGCGGAGCTCAGTGCAGCATCCCCCATTTGAGAGCAGCAGAATGAAGCACAAAGCCCCGAGCTTTTGTCTCTTCTCCTTGACACCAGGACTGGCAGCTTCTCTCCACCGACACAACATCAGCTCTGCAGTTTTCCTTACGCACAATCTGGAGCGCTCAAGCCCTCCCCACCTGCGCTCCTTGCTGCATTTAATGAGCAGTTCCACACATTGCATGGGAGACGTGTGGTTTCCTACACATTTGAAACCTTAAATGATGCAAGCCCAGGCTGGAGCTCCCTTTTCCCTTGAGTTTTGCACATACCCAGCACCCACACGGATTCTCGGGTGTCTGGTACAAGAGTGGAGCTCGTTCTGTCGTTACTTCAGGGGAATGATGAGKTCTCTCAAGCTTTTCTGTTTTCATGGGAGTCGTAGGGATGTRACCTCCCTGTGAAACCTGACCAAAAGCAGGCAGCTGATGCACAAAAGCCAGYGGGAGTGGTGGAGAGGAGAAGGGACACCTGGCCTTTCTTCCATGAATACACAAGGAAGGTGTGGATGGCTGTAAGGCAGATGAGCTACGGACACAGCGAGGCTAAAAATCCTTGGRATCATGGGATCACTGAATGGTTTGGGTTGGRATTTTAAAGGTCATCCAGTCCCATCCCCKGCCATGAGCAGGGACACCTTMCACTATCCCAGGTTATTCCAAGCCCCATCCAACCTAGCCTGGAACACTTTCAGGGATGGGCAGCCACAGCTTCTCTGGGCACCCTGTGCCAGGGCCTCAGCACCTCACAGGGAAGGATTTCTCCCCAATATCCCATCCAATCCTGCCCTCTGGCAGTSGGAAGCCATTTCCCCTTTGTTCCACCAGGCAAGGGAAGCTGCTTTACCTGACAGCAGCCCTGGGAGGCAGCGGGCTCTGAGGAGGGGAACTGCAGGCAGCAAAGGGAAGGAACCCTCCAGCCAGTGCMAAAAAATGACAGACCAAAGCCATCYCTGTCCCTTGCAYAGGAGCTGAGCCATCTCTGAGTGAGGAGGGTTATTTATGGGGACACAAGGAAGGAGAAGGCAGCTGATGAGCAGATCTCATTTCCCTCCATTACTGCAACAACCCTGCTTGAAATTCAACTTTATTTCTTCCTTTCCAAGCCAGGAAAAAAATAAACAACTGAATGCTACAAAGTCAGCCTTCCATCCTTGTTAYCCCCTGATTTTGCCAGGGGTTAGTGGGGTGGTTTCAGACTCGCAGCAGGGGAAACAAGCAGCAGTTGGCAGCACCAGGAGAAAAGATTGGAGCATTTACCAACAGGCTCGTCCCCTCACCTCTCCCAAAAGGAGCCCCCAGTGTTGCTTTTCCACAGAAACACTTTTCCAGGTTATGGCTGTGGCATCCAGGCTTGCCATCTGCTCCATCTCTSCTGGCTTTATCCCCGTGTCCTGCCTCTCTCACCAGGTATCTGCATGAATTACTCCTCCCCACCTGTACCTTTGTTCACAGGGTATAAAAATACAAACACATTTATCTTAAAAAAAAGGTCTTTATATATTTCACACTTTTTTGCATAGAAACACAGGTATTTATTTACATATCAGGGATTGGCACTAGATTATCTTTGAGGCCCCTCCCAGCCTGAGCATTTCCATGCCCCTGTGATGAACACACACARATTTGGTCTCTGCGTGTGCCCATGGCTGACACGTGCAGAACGAATCGTGCTCAGGGGGTGCTTTGCTGTAACACTCAWCCCCGAAATTCCCAGCCCTGTACTCATTCTGACACTGCTCTCCTGCTGAACCTGACCCAAAATGCACCATCCAGACTGTGGTTTTTTTTGGGGGAAAGATATGAGGCAAACAGGAAATTAAGCTGCTGGTGCTGCCTGACGGGAGGATAAAGCGTCTGTGTGCTGGAATAAGCACCAAAGCGAGATGCTCAGCCTATGTCCTGCAGCTCTGCACCTGCTTGTGCTGACAAATAACTGCCCAGAGTGCAGAGCTGTCTGGGATTATGGAAGGGAGCAAGGATTCACAGAAAACTGCCCAGATTTGGTCGAGCAGCGTAGGGAGACTCGTGCTGGTGCAGCAATTTCCAGGYTGGGGGAAGCGAGCTCGTGCAATATTTTTGTTTGACACTGGCAGAAGCCCTGCTCCGACATATTTCTCCCTGTTCTGCTGCCAGCACTGCTGAATTGCTGTGGCAGGAGCGCTGGAGCGATCCTAGCAGAAGTCTGACACCAGGAGAGTTCTGTGTGAATAGCATATCCCACAAATCTGCAGGATCGAGAACATCTGAGAGCCAGGTTAAGGGATAAATACTGACAAGCCCTGACTGGAGAAAAGAGCGTTCATTCAAACACCTGCATGAACYGGAGGATTGTTACGCTCTTCCTTCTTAACACTGCTGAACAAGGTGGCAGAGCCACATGGAAAACCAGAAGGAGGAGGCAATTCAGAACCTCCAGCCTGCTCCCAGGGGCTTCCATCTGAATTTGGGGGAAGCTGGCAGGGCAGGGTTTGCAGGAAGCATCCTTCAAGGAGTCCTTCCGGTTACCACACTGCCAGGGAGCATATGCAAGGAAGAGAAGGATTACAGCACTCTGTTTCTGATCCTCCCTCTTTTGAAGGGGTTTTTTGGCCTCAGTTGCCAGCAATTTTGGCAAGAGGCTTCCCAAGCACTGAGCTGGCAGTTGTAGGGAAGAGGGTGGCTTTATCCAAGACATAAAAATCCAGGGAGATAGCTTTGAACTAAAGCTGATGCAGGAGAAAGACAAAAAGGAAATATCCTCGTGGGCACAGCAGCTGCTTCAGAGACAGCAGGGAAAATTTGTGGAGAGGAGGCTGAGCTCAGAGAAGAGTTTTTTCCCAGMCTGCAGGATCACAGTGTGGAAGCAGGAGACCTGAGGAGGACAGGCTCCATCTTTTTTTCCTCTGATTCCTTTAAGAAAGCAAAGCTTTGACCCCCCTCCTCTGGCCTCAGGGGAGCAGGGAAAGAGGACACACTGCTCACAGCCTGCAGCCTCGCTGGTGGGACAGGAAATTGCTCTGCTCCTGCTGGGATCTGCAGCCCTGGCCRCGATGGGGAGTGATGGATGAAAGGGAGGGAGAGGAGGAGGAAGCTGTGTCTTGAGGCTCTGCAGCAGCAAATGGCCTCAGCGATTAGAACTGAGTGGGCAGCTGTGTATCACTCTGGATTTTCTGCCTGTTTCATCACTAGCAGTGACTCAGGAATATTCTTCATCGCCCTCAAGCGAGGATATGATCATTTTCTGCCACTTGAGATGAAGCTAATTTTACAGCAGCTTAGAGGGAAAGAGATGTCATGTGCTGATTTCTGTGCTGTCTGCATCACCCAGAGCTGCAGCACGGCCAGGCCATGGGTGRTGACAGCTGGAAGTTAAACCAGCCCACATCAGGACAGAAAATCCAGGGAAAGGGAGGTTGGAACTGCAGGTCCCAGAAAGATGAAAGGAGAAAAGCAGCACAGAATCAAGAATCCCCAGCAAGGAGAAACCTAACAGCATCCCTTCTCCAGGCTCGTAGAATCCCAGTGTGGTTTGGGATGGATGGGACCTTAAAGACTATTTTATTCCATACCCTGCCATGGGCAGGGACACCTTTCACTATCCCAGGTTGCTCCAAGCCTACTGAACCTGCCTTGGACRCTTCCAGGGCTGGGGCAGCCACAGCTTCTCTGGGCAATGTGTGCCAGTCCTGTTCATTAGTAGGAGAAGCATCCTGACTGCTCCTGACAGGACAAGTGTACTCAGCAAGACAGATGAGCAGAGGGCAGATCTCAAAGTGTTGATCTCACCACTCAAACCCAACCARTCCCAGARACCCCAAATTYACCAAAMCCAAATCCTGATGAGTGAACAGCCACTTTTCATAGAATCCCAGAGTGGTTTGSATTGGAAGCAACCTTAAAGCTCATCTCAATCCAACTCCCTGCCATGGGCAGGGGCACCATCCACCAGGCCGGGTTGCTCAAAGTTACAAGCATCTGCAATGCCAGTGCTAAAACACTCCCTTGGCTCATCAAACCCTGGCTCTGGCTGAGCCCCCCCTCTCATGCTCTCAGTGCTTCCCACGGAGCCGGGATGAGATGGCAGCAGAACCAAGCGCCACCACCGACCCTGCAGCTGGACCGCCCGTGCTCCTGGCTGGGACCCAGCCCTCCAGCCACATTCTGATGGGTTTTTCCTGCTGGCTGCTCAGGCCATTTATTTATTTCTGAGATGCAAAAGCTGCCTTCACACCAGGCCCTGGCAGTGCCTSGCCAGGCTCCCCGTGCGAAGCCGCGGTGTCCCAGCCGCCGCCCGGCACGCGGTTCCTTGACAGCCCTGGGTTTGGGGAGCTGACTGGCAGTGGTGGCTGCATTTGCAGGGGAAACGGAGCAGCTCTGCCAGCTTTTAGTGACAAAGGGAGTGTTTATAACAGGCGCGGTGACAGCTGTCCGAATGCCACATTTATTTACAAAACGTTAGTTAAATTACTGACAGTTGGCGCTGCGGAGGGAAGCTGAGAGGAAGAGCTGACACGTCCCCGGCGTGCTCATTCAGCAGCCCCACGGTGCCTCCAACAAGCCTCCCTTGGCAGCGTGGGTGGCACAGCCCTTTGCTCAGGGGCTCTGCACCTTTCTCTCCTTCCCCTCCCACCAAACCYGCAAGGGGATCATCCTGCAGCTCCCACCCTCCCCGGAGGGTCACACACCGCAGGGTGGGTGAAGTGACAATGCACAGCTCCACCAAGCCTGCAGTCTTTTCTAGGAGGACCAAGAGCATGTTGATCACCCCCTGTGAGATCTCTTCAGTCGTTCAGATTATTTCAGGCAGCGCCACTTGAATGGATGGAGGTCACCCGGAGCACCTCTGGATGGGCAGAAATGTCTGTGCTGTTTTCGGCCTCGCAGAGGTGTGYGAGGTGAAGGCCCCGTGTCTGCTGAGCAATGCCAACAGTCTGCGAGCTGCTGGCTTGGAACCAGCAAGGAAATTGCAGCTGCCAGCATCAGGGAGACAAGGACAACAGGAGAAATTTAGGAGCCCAGCTGACACGCACCAGTGAAAGCACCTCCTCTGACCAACCACCTCCATGATGRAGCAAGAACAACCCAAGATGGGATTTTGACTTTCTGACTGCAGAATTATTCAGGCTGGAAAGGAACCTCTAAGACCATCAGCTCCAACCATTCCCCCAGGCCACCACTCACCCGTGTCCCCAAGTGCCACATTCATGTGGCTTTTAAATCCCTCCAAGGATGAGGAYTCCAGCACCACCCCAGGCAGCCCATTTGGTACAGAAATATTCCCTAATATCCAAACTAAACCTCCCCTGGTACAACCTGAKGCYGTTTCCTCTTGTCCTATCACTCATTTCTTGTGAGAAGAGACCAACCCCCACATCCTGCCCTGTCACAGACTGCAAGAAAGGAAAAGAGACTCTTTAATTCCACGAGTCAAAGCCAACAAGATACCTTTGGCTCCTTGTGTTTGTAGAGGACTAAATCACATCACTTGCACACACACACCATGAGGGACCTCCAAAYTGCTCCCTCCCCACAGCACCACACTTTGCCCTGACTCCCACACTGTGGAGGTTTGCAGAGCAAACAGGGTCCTGACGTGCCTTGGCCAGCTGGAAATTTGGCCTTGGAAAACATCATTCAGGATAAACTTTGATTCAAAACAGAGCAGCTCTTCCAAATAGTAGTAAGGAATGATTGACCCAATGTAAAGCAGTTTAGAGGCGAGTAGGGRAAGATTTATTTTCAGCTAAAGGGAAACTCTGTGTGTTCAGAAAGCCAGCCCTTCTGAGACTCAGATCAGAATCTTCCTATTTCCTATAAAGCACTTTTAAACCCCAAAACYTGCTTTAGCTTCATCAGAGAACTTCCTGTAACATTTGAGAAGATGTTTCACTGAGCTCRYAAACTCAGATAGAAGGAAAGAAATRCTATTTTTCCAAGCAAACCCAAGCCTGCCCTCTTCCCCACAAGGGAATTCTAAGTCAAATCCTTTCTASTCAAGGTACGCAGAAAGAAATGGATTGTTTAATAAAAATGTCTGGGTTTGAATTAAAAAAAGAAAGAAGTATTTTCTTATTTAACAAATGATAAAAGTCTGAAATTTTTTGAATGAAAGTAGGAGCAGGTGCTCTCCCAGCTCCTGCTGAATAGTAATGGGAAAAAAAAGGGCTTGGAAAATACTTCCTTGAATTTTCACCTCATTCACCCTTCCTTTGAGCTCATCAAGAGCTTTCTACTGGACTGTAAGAGAAGAAAAGGGATGCAAGATAATTAAAAGTTATCTTCATGGTTTTTAAGGTTATTTAAGGAATAAAGCCCCACACATAAAATTGACTGAATTTGGAGGACTGAAGGATAAGAATCCAAATATGCCTTCAAATATTAGTGCTGTGCCTATCTGYAGGTCCAAAGTATCTTGAGATTTGGAAGTGTCTCTAAGCCTGGAGCTGCCCTGCTCTCCTTTCATACCTTTGAGAATTTGCTTTTCTCAACAGCTTCCTCTCATGCTTCTTATTAGAGATGTGTAAAAACCATGAGGCTGAAAAACACACTGGGTTTTGCTGAACTGAGGATGTGAAGCTGCGAAAATAATGATCCCACCACGACAAAAAAAAAAGGGGAAAAGAGACTCAAAAATCCCAAGTAATGAATGTTTGGATCATGGCCGGGGCTCTGCATGTGTCTGATAAAACAGACACAGGTGTCAGAGCCATTTATGGCTGCAGGCACAGAGCCGGTCAAAATCTCCCATCTCTGGGAAAAAAATCCTGTGATATTTCACCAGCTGCTCATGYTGGAAGGTGGTTTTATCCCTTATTTACTCTGTCCTCATTGACATGCAGAGCTGGACTCGCTCATCTCCTGCATGACCCCTGGTGTCCTTTCCTATTCAGCACTGTCCCCAAAGGTGTCCCCACCTTCAGACCAGGCTCAGCCTCTCCACACCTCCTCTCAATTCTCCCCCTGTTTTTTCCCAGGGGGGGAATCCAGCTGCAAAGTCAAGTTTGCCTGCAGATTTCCCATACCCACCCATCTGCCTCCTCACTTTGCCCACGAAGCGAGGATGCTTCCCAGCGTGACTGTGGTGGCGACAGCCAACACCACTCCCCAGCAGCCCAAGAATCCTTATTTAAACCAGGATTTTTTAATACTCTCATGATGGAGATGCTGTTGGCGGTTCAGCAGACGCTGCAGCAACCAGACAGCCAAGCCTGAGCCTCAGACTTGGCTCCTTCACAGCCTTGCACCTCCTAGAATGAAACCCAAGGAGAGCAGAAGGAGTTTCCCACTTGCTCTGCAAAGGTGCCGCATGCAACCGCGAGCAAACCCCGCGGAGAAGGAATTCCACATTGCTATTCCACACACAGCCTGTTAACAGTCTGCATATTGTAGCCAGACTGAAATGCTGTCTTCCAACCTGATCCCCAGTCCATTACAGTTGGGATAAAGACTCGTGGTGACATTAATGAGCACTGGATCAGCCCATTTGCTGGCATAAATCTCTCTGTCGCATGGGTGGGATTGCGCTTTCCCCATTTGCCTGTTTGTTTGGCTCTGGGTTCTCATTACAATTTCTATTAGCCCAGGCTCCTACTGATGTGGYTGTAGATTAGTTCCTTCCTGATTTTTTTCCTCTGAAGGAAAATAAGGGTGTCTGAGTTCAAAGTGGCAGGTTTTGGCAGGTCTGGGGGGAAGAAAACAACTCTGTCTGATCAAGAAGAGGATTTTCCCAGCAGCATAAATTGAAGTAACTCCAGTGAAGCCAACAGAAGTGACAAAGACTGCAGATGACCCACATCCCCAGCCCACCACTGYTAACACACACRTGGAGCTGCCACTTCAGGGCTGCAKTGCCAGCAGCAGAGKGGCCCAAAGGGCTCTGCCAGGGTGGCATTGGGACAGCACATCAGGACAGCCAAAGGCTGGAGGTGAGACCAGGTGCCATCCCTTGCACTGGCACCCACAAGTGCTGGGGTCCAAGGCTCACATCAGCTCATGGTTCTGGTGAGGCACCTTCAGAGCAGACTTTGGGGCTGTGAGCAGCCCCACAAAGGCATTGCTYTCCCAGGTCCCAACATCCCTGATTTTACTTCAGCTCCCACCTAATCATTCACCCTTCCCAGCAGCTCCACAGTACCCCAGCCACACACCAGGTACCCCTAAAATGACAATTCCCTGGCATAGCCAACCAAATAAAGCTCCCAGTCCTCTCTTTAAACCCCAAGGAAGGGCAGGACAGGGGTGGACACTTCTGGTGCCCTCCATTAGGACACTTATAGCATTTTCCTTGCAGGGGSATGAATCCTGCCACGAAGAGACTGCAAGGCAAGCAGATGAGTCACGGAGCAGAGAAAGGAAGCGCTGCAATGGCTGTGCACAAATCAGGACATTGATGGGGCCTGGGAGGGCACCTCACGTCACAGGAGGAGCTGAGGGCAGCACTGACAACTGAAAACCCATTTCCTAAGCCCGCCTTAACCACCAGAAACACCAGCACCCCTCCACTGGCCTCCTGTGGGGCTGCCCTGGCCTCCCTTCCCCACCCCAAGGGGAAGAATGCTTGACTCCAGCCTTTCCAGATGGGAGATGCTGAAGCCAGGATGGAGATACCAGCTCCACAAAAGCCCACTTGTCCCCTAGGAGACCCCAGCTCCAGTGAACCAGAGGCAGCAGCTCTACCAGGAAAGCTATAAAGGGAAACCCTCCTCTGGCACAGCAATCAGGAGCTTGTCTCATCTCAGATGGAAATTGCACTCAGGGAAAAAAAAATAAAAAAAAAAAAAAAGAAGGGAATAATCCATGCATATGACAATTTTTTTTTCACCACTTTAAGCTGATTCCATCTCTGAGATGGGAGAGAGGTGGCAGAGATTTGCTGACATGTCACTTTAGTAATAAACTCCTCTTTCAGAAACGTGCCATCGCCAGCAAAGCAATCGGCTYGTGAGCCACAAACCCCACACGTGGGGCTCCTGCAGCCTCTGCCTCGGGGCATCCCCAGAATGTGGGGACAAAGCCCTGAGCAGAAAGGAGGACAACAGCAACAACAGGAGGAGGAGAGGCAGGGGTGAAGTGGCACCAAGAGGGACACAGGAGAACATGCTCAGCTCCTTCCTCACCTTAATAAAGGAGGGGTCACCACAGCCCTGAATTTATTTCCTGAATCTCAGGATGAAAAGGAGAAAGGTTTGAAGGAGAAGGGCAAAGGTGGTGGATGCTGGAGAACTGGGGGAATTAACTTGGGTTAAGACATGAGTGTGCAGCTTAGCTCCATCCTTACCCCATCCCCACAGCACTGCTGGAAGCTGCTCCCACCCCATCCCAGGTGCTCRGAATTCCTTTACTGCTCAGGAACTGGGAAAAGCAAAGGTGTTMCACCTTGGCCTCTGCAAGCCCCAGCTAGATCCCCCACTTTGGGCTTGGGAGGTAGGCAGGGAGTTGGGAAGTGGGCAGGAGAGCAATCAGGAGTCTCTGAAATAAATATCTGCAGCAGGATGAAAACTCCCAGGTACTGGGCTTGGACACCATCAGGATGGGATGACTTTTGCACAGGTTTGAGCCCTGGAGAGGCAGATGAGCACTGATGTGGAAATAGGAATGTGGTGGTTGTGCAGGGAAGGGAGGAGTTGGCTGGGCAGGGCAGGAGATGGGAATACCTAACTGGGGATGTTCCCAGCTGGTGGGACAGGGTGGACAAGCAACACTCCCTCCCTGGGGTTCTTGCAGCTGGGAGTGGGAGCCTGGAGCAAAACGGACACAGAACTGTCCAGAGGAGGTTTGGCAATCAGGGCTGACCCCTTTCATCATCATCCTCTGCCCTGTCTGGCTTTTGTTGCTCACACCAGGAGCCCAGCCCAGAGCTGGGCAYTGCTCTTTGAGCCCCCCTGAATCCCCATGACTCAGCCAAGGCTTTCCCAGGCACAGACAGCCTGGAATGGGCTCCCCTGCCCTCCTCCCCCCGCAGCATTTCTGCACTCATTGACTGCAAACCACAAAGGCAGCTGCCCAAAACCTCAGCCCTTGCTCAAACCCTGGCAGGAACAGCACTGGGGGAGACACAGAGGCTCCCCCAGGMCCTGGGTGCTGGAACACACCACATTTACCCATTGGAGACCATTCCTATTTTTCTATTAACACAATAAAAACACAGCAAGGCAAATTCCTGTGCATAAAGGGGGAAAGATGGGGCAGCAAAGAGTCACAGAAAACTCAGRAAAATAGTCTTTTCTGCTTAGCAAACAAGCACTTTCTGTTTGCACCCATCAAACAAACATGCTTGATTTTGTTTTGTTTCACAGCCAAGTCATCATTTCTCCAAAATTATTTCAAGAGCACAACAGGGGCCAAATAAATTTGCAAAACAGGCTTAGGTAAAAGAATGACAGAGCTCAGTGGCAAAGCTCACAGCCCTTTTCAAACCCTGAGTGGAAACCACGGGAAACATCAGGGTTAAAAAAAGCTTTGCCTCGTGTTTAACTCAGATTTGACTTTTAGCGTYGGAATCAAAGAAGGGAACAAATGAAGGCATTGCATCACCCTGCCAAGGAAGGCAGAGGGGATGGGCAGAGGAGCACAGGCAGGTTCAGGGGGACACCATGCAGGCGCCTGTGCTGCTGATGGGAAYGGCAGAGCCTCGCTGTGGAAAGCGCTGACTGATGCCAATTAAAGTGAAATCATAATCAAGCCGTTTGTTTTGGTGCCCAGAGAGCTGCTCCAAAGGTCTCAGCAGTGCCTGGACTCAGTTCAAGCGCCGCATGGAAGTTCAGAATGGGTCCTCTCCTCGCTTGCAGAGCTGTGTGGGCATGGTGGGGATGAAGAGCAGCCTCATCCTCACAGCCTGTGCTTGGGGAAACAAGGAAGGACAGAAAACTCTGACCTTCACCTGCACAGCACTCCTCAGTGTAACCCCAAAGGCAGGACCAACACATCCATCAGTAAAAACACTGCGCTGTTGGACACAACACCCTCAAACCCTTTCCCTTTCCCTCAGGCTCCCTGGATCCAGGAGTGAATCCTACCCCTCCTAACCCAGCTCTAACCCAACATCTAAAGCTTGATTTAAATWGAATACAGTGATCTAAAGTGCTGGTACCCATGACATGCCTGTACCCTCCAGCAGAAACATCACGAGATAGAAGGAAATGTCTGAACACCTCCAATGTCTCCGATCCTAAACTGATTCCCTACAGAGGATTGTACAGAGCAAAGCCTTTACAGCAGAGAAGTCTCCTTGCAGCTTTCAATCCAGCTTTTTTTCCAGCTCTGAATTCACTCTGCTTGGAGGGACAGAGCTGAAAAGAGGCTCTTGGCAGAGCACTGCTGCTCAACAGCAGCTCGGGCTCCTCAGCACCTGCCACCCCAATAAAATAACCTATTTCCAACAGCCAAACCCTCTCCCTTGGGAAGAGTGGGGGACAGGACTTTCCAAGTGCTCCAGAGAAACAGCAACTTCTGCTGCWGAGTTTCCAGCTTGCTCTTCCCTTTTGGCATCTGTGAAACACCAAGAAGGGACCTCCAGAAACATCTCTCCTTCCAAATCCTTGGCTGCAGCTCCCATCCTCCCACCTTGCATGGGAATRAGTGGGATTGGATTAGACCTGATTTTTTTTTTTTCCCTTCCCCTTTCCCTGACTGCCACCCATGCAGGGCTGGGCAGGAGGTGGCCAGGAGCAATGCTGGGGTCTGGCAGAGCCTTTGTAGCAGCATTGCTATTCTGCACAAGTTAACTCCTCCACAACAGATCGATGGGCACGCCGGSCTGGGAGGGGAGCAGGCAGGGAGATTCATGCTCCCTTGATTTCCTCTGGTTTTCACATGCTCTGCTCCTCCCGGCTCCTGCCACGACTGGGACTGACTGGGGGATGCAGCAATGTCCCAGTGCCTGCTGGGCCAACTGCTCCCAGCTCCAACCAGCAGGAGAACACCTCCCAATGTCCAGGCAAAACCACACTCCTGCACCTCTCTGTCACCACAGCAGAGCACCGAGCTGCTGGTGGCACCAGGCCATCAATTCCCAAGAGCACTCCCAGCTCCAGGGGCAGGACAGCAGGAATGSTCATGGGCACAGTGGGAACAGCACCCACACAGGCTGCACATCCCAAAGSCCACGTGCCCCTCTCCTGGGGCACACCTGGCACCTGCCAAGGGACACGGACATCCCCTGTCACCACACCAGCTCCCAGCTCCACAGGGATGCACCCATGGCAGCTCTGGGATGAAGACACATTGCTGTCCTCCCTCCCTCCCCAGACCCACCTCCCAGGGGCAGGATTTGTCCCCCTTCCCATGAAGCCTCCCTGACAGAAGAATCCCTCCTGCTGACTCACCCAAGCTTCCCTTTGTTCTCCTCCAACACCAGTGACCACCCAGAGCCAGGGCAGAGCACCTCGATCCGTGGCGTGGATCAAGATCCCTGATCTGTGCCCAAAATCCCCGTGCAGGCCCTCACCAGGGCCTCTTCCCATAAGTTTGCAGAGCACCCACCCAGCTGCTTCCACCCCCCGAGTGTTTCACTGCCCAGACCCCCAGAAACCCAAACCCCCTCCCCCTTTGACAGCAGGGTCTGTAGGATTTTTGGCACTTGGGAGAACACAGCGATTCAGGAAAGAAAAGGAGCCGCTACTTTTTTAAGCCAAGCTCAAATTCCTAAGCAAGACACTCTGTCCTCCACCCTCTGCCACCCGTTTTTCCCAGCCATGCCATGACGCAGGACAAATCCAGAGCAATGGCCACAACACAGCTCCCACCCTCCCAGGAGCGCTCAGGGGCTGCGGGGGTGACACAAGGATTGGCTGGGAACAACTGAGTGGCAGGAAAAAAATTCCTGCTGAAATTCCTCCCGGGGCTTTTTTTCCTGCCCTGGCTGGCGTGAAGCAGGAGTGTGGTGTCACTGCACACACCCAGCTGGCCCCGCAGATGTTGGTGTCACCTATGCATCGCTCCGGAGGAGCAAAGTCGCTCCCGAGCACGCCGGAGTTTGCGAGCGCCGCTCCCCAGCGCTGCAATTAAAACCTGCCTTTTGATTTTTAATGTCCCTATCAAACATCCTCTGGGACGACTGCGCCCATCTGCTGCGAGGACAGGGACGAGTGTGTCTGGGCAATAAGATGGCCCAGAAATTGTGCTGAGCGAAATCGCGGATTCCTCGGCAGCCCCTGAGCCCCTCGGAGCGCTGCTGCAGGAGACAGGACCCTGGTGCAACGCCCAGCCCCCATCTCTCCCCTTCCCAGCGAGGGAATGCTGCCAGCGAGCAGCAACCCCTYGCCTCTGGAGCAAGGGGATTTTTTAGGAGCGGAGCATCCACCTGTCCAGAGCCAGCAAGGTCCTGAACTTCCCTATTCCAGCRGGTCTGGACACGAGAAAAAGGCACAAAGCCACACCACGGGCTCCAAAACTCCCCCTTTGCCCAGGCTGGGGCGGTCTGACATGAATGAAGACACCCCGGGCACTGCACTCCGGGAGCAGAGCAGGATTTATCTGCACCGAGCGCAGCCAAAGTGCCCGAGCCACGGAACCGACAGCAGCCACAGAGCCCCTGCCTCGCACTGCTGTGGGGCAGGGCGCCAAAAGGGAATCACATTCCCTTCTTTTTCATCCCCCAGCAACTTTCCCGAACACAACTGGGAGGGCTGAGCCCGAGCCGAGTCCCCCGGCACTCCAATCTCTCAGCTCGCCGCCCGGTACCATCCTATATCCAACAACCGGCACGGCGCATCCCCCGCGGGGAAACTGAGGCACGTCCCCAAAGTCACCGCGCGAGCAGGACCCCCCCGACCCCCCCAGGGCCCCGGCTGCTCCTACCTGAGCGTGGCGCTCTCCCCTTGCCGCACTGTCACGTTGTCCATGGCTTTGGGGAAGGTGGCATCTCCGCTGCGCACGGGCACTCCTGCGGGCACAAGGAAGAGCAGCCTGAGACAGAGGACGACCAGGCACCTCCAGGGCAGGGCCAAGCACCCACCGACCCCCATCCTGGGCAGCGGGGACTTTTCCAACAGGCAAAAAACACACCCGACACGGCGAAAAGGGGGAAGGGGCGGGTGGAGAGGAGGGATGGGGGGGAGCAAAACCACCGGGGCGAGCGCTGCGGAGCTCCACGGAGATCAGGAGAGCCCCCGGCAAGGCTGGCTGCGAGCGCTGAGCCTGCCGAGCGGCATCGGAGGGAGTCCCGCTGTCCTCGGGCGAGGGAGGAGGACGGGAGGGCCGGGGGGAGGAGGAGGAAGAGGAGGAGGAGAAGTGGCAAAGGTGCTGGGCGAGCCGGTTCTTCGGGCAGCAGTCCGAGGCTCACTTGGGCGAGGAGGCGCCGGGGGGGCCCGGCTGTACCCCACTCCCGCACGCTTGTCCCGAGGCGGGTGCAGTCCAAAAAMCMRSMAAARAAACCCCCAAAAAACAGCCCCGAGGCGAGCTAGCAAAGGTGTCCAGGCGCAAGAAGGCACAGCGGGCGAAAGCCTTCGGGATGCCCTGCAGCTCCTCTCCTCCCGCCCCGCTGCCGGGGGGCTGGTCCAGGCGGGATGCAGGATGCCGGGATGCAGGATGGGGATGAGAGGGCGGCGGGATGCAGAATGCGGGGATGTCAGGCTGCCGGAGCCCCTGGCTGGCCTCAGCGGCGGGCGGGGGGGGCGCGGGGGGGCGGCGGCAGCACCCCGGCCCCGGCCGGCAGCATCCCCGGGGTTGTCATGGCAGCGGCTCCAGCGCTGCCCGGCGCCTCGGCTCCCGCACGGCCCGAGCCCCGCACACGGGCGGGCGGGCGGCAGCGGGGCGGGATGCGCAGGAGGACACGCACATTAACCCCCGCAGCGCCGCGCTCTTCGGGGGGACGGCAAGAGACCACCCCCCTCTCATCTCTGCTCTCTCCTCTCTCCCCCTGCGCTTACCTGCGTCCCGCAGCCAGCAGCGCACAACTCTCCCCTTTGCCCTCCTCTACCTCTGCACCTTCCCCGTCCCAGGCGGCAAAGTCACTGTGCAGGGGGGGGGGAAACTGAGGCACGGGTAATATCCCCCCCCCGCCCTTTCCCCCCGGCCAGGTGATGATGAGGAGAGGCAGGAGCGTGTCCTCCTGGTCCCCTGCACCTCACAGACACAGCGTGAGCTCAAGTGGCAAATTCCTCCCCAGCCGCAAGCACGGTCCCCGCGTACTTTTTATCAGCTCGTAATTTAACAAATATCACATTTGCCTATGCCGAGTAATTCCTCCTTCCCTCCGCTAGTGGCTAAACACATTAATATTTCCAAGCACAGTTCCATGCTGGTAAAAAGGTGCCGGGGAGCATCCTCAGAGCAGAGTCCTGGAGGCAGCAGTGAAACCACAGCTCTCAGGGTGCTGCACCCCTAAAACCCCTCAGCCCAGCCGTAGGGAAAACCAGGAGTCCCCCCGGCTTTGCCTTATCCAAAAATCCTCCCTCCATYCCCCCACCCTGTGCTCGGCAGCTTTTGCACGGCACCAACGTGGGGTGATGGGKYTTTTKTTKTTGTTGTTGTTTTTRAGTTCGCTGCTGGCAACCTGAGCTGGATTCAAACKGGTGACCTAGATGTGAAAGGATCCATAGCCCGTTACTAATCCCTGGAGTCTCCGAATCCCCTGTAAACTACTGCTTAATTCACTAACTGTGCTATTTAATCTCTAAAACATTATGAGCTGTGCCGGGCAGAGGAAACACTCCATCAAATAAAGCTTTAGCATTATTGTGCACGCTGACTGGTCATATGAGAACGGGATTGCTCTGCAAGTCTCTCTACTTTTTCCTTGTCTGAAGGTTCTCTGCTCCTTGAATTCAGCGCTGGTGGGACGTGCTGCCTCGAGCCCTGTGTTTTCCCAGAGGAAACGGCAGCTTTCTCCAGCTCTTGGCAAGAAGGACTTTAATCCCTGCAGTGAACTCGGCTGTCAGAACTGGCAGGGGAGGGGGAACGCCGCGTTCAGCGGATCCTTTGGGGCCACAAATTACATGGGAGGGGTCTCTGAAACCTCACTGCATGAGGAGGGACCATCAGAGGCAGGGGGAAATGCTCTGCCCAGGGTTGTGTCACTGCACCGGAGTGCACAAGGCGGCAGAGAATAAAACGCACCAATCCTGCTGATCGCTGCGGCATCCCGGCACCCCTGGCAGGATGGGGACCCCGCTGGGACACCTGCAGCACCATCACACAAGAGCTTGCTCCTTGTGGGGCCGCTCCTTTGAACGGGCAGAGACCAACTCCTGTGTCAGCAGAACCAGAGGGATTCCAATAACCACAGCCAGTTAACCTTTTAACACGGAATTCAGCCCCGCATCGCCAGGAGCATCTTAAATTACGAGCAAAAAAAAAAAAAAAAAAAAAAAGGAAAAAAAAATAAAAAAAAAAATCAAAAAAAAAAAAAAAGAAGAAAAAAACCCACCTCGCTGCACTGAAAGCTTGCGAGGCTGGGGCAGATGTGACCTGCAGAGCTGTTCCAGCCCTTGCCAGGGCTGAATTTGGCCCACTGTTAGGAGATCATCAGCAGCATTGTTTGAAAATCCCAAGGAATTTACATCCAATATGCTGCTGCATACTAAAGCGCGGCAGAATCCCTGGTCTGCCTGCCTCTCTTGCATACATACAATGTACATATAAATCAGCCTGTCACAGCTCGTCTCTTTTCTGACAGCTGTAATTGCTCCGGACTATAAAAATATCTATAGACAATAAACACAGCGCGGGAAAAACAGCAAAGAGAAAACCAAATCAAGGTTCCTTTAAATAATTCAATTGCTCCAGCAGCGGTGGAGCCAGCTACTGAGTCCAGCTGTGAAGGTTCAGCAGCGAGAGAAAGAGAGCTTTGTAGCCTCCTCAGGGGATGAGAGAGCCTTTTTTCCTTCGTTGGGTTTTGACCACAGCAGCAGCAGAGTTTGCTGCACACGGGCTGAGCCCATCTGAGCACCAAACAGCCTCTCGCTTTCAACTTCCTCCCTTTCTTCCTACTCAGGTGAAAGTCTTTTTTATTTTTTTCTTTTTCCCTCATTGCGAGCAACAGGCAGGAGACAAACAGAGCGAGGCAAGCTCGGCACACTCGAGGTGTAGCTTTATCTCCGTCTCCATCTCGCTGCTCTCCTCTCCTCTCCAGCAAGGCTAAAGGCCCCCCTCTCCTGGCAGAGACCACAAACAGGGCAGCGCAAGCAGCGAGGGCCGGAGCGGGTGGGAAGTGATGCAGCGGCAAGGATGGAGCCAGGGGAAGGATTTCCCCCGTGGGAGGATGCTAAAAGCCTGCATGGAGAAGGGGTTAGAAGCAGCGAGACCCCGTGGGTTTGCTTCCCATAGGAGCATCTCTGTCCATAGCTGGGGAGGAGGAGGTTCAGAGGCAGAGCAGGGAGCAAATCAGTCCCAAAAACGTCCCACAGGGAAGAATGCTGGATTTTGGATTGCTGCAAGGGACCCCCACTCCTTCTGCAAGGACCCTGCAGCGCACACTGCCCCAGTCTCGGGCTTTTCATGCAAAACCAAGCTTTAGAGCAGCTAATCTGCGGATCTGAGTTGTCCCAAAGCCCGATAATCAGATGCAAATTTGCAGTTCAAGTTCCTCTAAAAAGGGAAACAACACCGCTGCATTTTTTTTCGTGCTTCCTCCGACAGAGCCAGCACGGATCTATCTTCTATTTTATTGTAGCTGCGTGCAGGTCCATGTTAAAGATCTTCCCATCCTACAGACCTGCCTGCAAAACTATATCCATACACTCCTACACCTCCCCAGACCAACGGAGTTAATTCCTGGAGAACAAAAAACTACTTCCAATAAGTAGGTCATAGCAAGGCAATTCGTACAGCCAGATCTTCCTTTTAATTCCTTTTTCCCTTTCCAGGGAGTTGATAGATGGCAATCTACAGCCCCGTAGTGGAAATTTATTTTTAATCTGAAATGGCCAAATATGATCAGAAACGTAATTTATGCTCGAGACGTTCCCGTCCCTTCCAAATGAAAACACGATTTTGGAGCGCCGGCCGTGCTACCGCATACCACATTATTCTCCAATAAGCTCCGAGTTGCACAAAAAGTGCTTAATTTCCTCGGCATTAGTCAGGTGAGTGACACACGGGTCCGGGAGAGCTTTTCCTGAATAACTGCGGAGCCCTCCGCGTCCATTCACCGACGCCACAAAGGCTCCAGCTCCGCTCGCTGCCTCATTTATCCCCTCGTTAACGGTGGCCCCAATTAAAGGATAATGATTGGGAGCCTTACTTGGCCGGAGCCCTTCTCGCCCCAAAGGCATTCCCGCTCGGAGCTGCAGAAATCGCCCGTTCAGGGCTGTTTCTAGGGCAGATTTTGGAATGCAAGCAGCATCCTCATGGGCGCTCAGCCCCTCTCAAGCAGGGACTGCCAGCACCCCCCTCACGGTGTTTAAAAACAACGCAGGAGACCCCCATTAATCCCTGCTACGGCTGCTGTTAATATTTAACTGCGGTTTAGATAAACCTACAGTAACCAGCCTATTAAATTTCAATAAAATGTGCTTTTGGGAGCCTTCCCCTAAAGCCACGCTGCCCTGCTCTGCCTGCACTTTGCACCAAGCGCCTCGCAGTAAAAAAAAAGAAAAAGGAACATTTTGTTTGCCCTTTAAAAAACTGCTGGGCTCGGGTTTGTCGCTTGCTCTCGTCGTGCTCAGGGACCTCGGAATTTTCAAGCACGAATTAACTCCTTGCAGGGCACGCCCGGCTGAGCTGCAAAGCTGAAGGAGCAGGTGCCCTGGAAAAGGCTGCAAATCTGTCCCGAAGTGGTGCTGCAAACGCAGCACAGGACTGAGCTCCCTGAACCATCCCACCAGGGGGAAAAGGGAAGCCCGAATGCCCCACACAGCGCTATCCCAGAGGATACTCAATGTCTCCATCACCAAGGCCAGGTTGGATGGGGCTTGGAGCAACCTGGGCTGGTGGAAGGTGTCTCTGCCCATGGCAGGGGTGGGACTGGATGAGCTTTAAGGTTCCTTCCAACCCAAACCATCCTGGGATCCTTGGTGCATTCCAGAGGGGCCAGCAGTGCTGCAGCTGGGACATCAAACCAGGGGGATGCAAAGCAGCCCTCAAGGCCTCACTTTTCCCTGTCCTTTCTCCCACAGCCCTCAGTGTCTGGGCCTTTCACAGCAGCCCAGCCAGGCACACACATTTATCAGGTGACACCTCTGCAGGCCCAGACTCCATATTCAACATCCATGCAGAGAGCTAAAAAAAAGCTGATCAAAGAGCTACCAAGCCATGCTGGCACGGTGAGAATTACGAACTGGGATTGATCCTTGGTACAAATCAATATTGATTTTACATAAATCTGCTCCTCATGGCTTCTTTGTGAGGTTGTGGTGCTGTGTGAACACCTCCAAAGACTCCTTTGATACAGATTCTGCATCCCCAGCAGGGTTTGATTAGCACAGCTCAGGTGCCAGGGACAGAGATGATGTGGGATAAAGCCATGCCATTATCCATCTAATGGCATTTGATAAGTGTGTGACATTAACCCTGAGCTCTGTGACTCAATCCCTGCCATCAGTGAAAAGGGGAAAAAGCTGAACAAGCTGAAAAGCAAAGCCAGACTCACCTCAGGTCTCACCACTGATATTTGGGAGCTCCAGCACAGCTCCTTTAAATGTGAGAACACAAGGTTCTACCCCTTCTGAGGCTCTGCCCACAGTCTGGGGGCTCTGTGCTGGATAATGTTTGGAAAAGCAGCTCCAAGAGTTACTGAGCCTTCTCCTGGGATGGTCCCAAGGCAAACACACCGAGCCAAGCCTTCCCCAGCCCATCTGGATATCACACACATCCTCCACTGCAGGGAGCAGCAAAAAGCCTGCCTGCTTCACCCCCTCCAGCCCAGTTTCCCCCAAACCCTTTCTGAACAGAAAATTGCTCAGTCCCTACAAAACCAGGGAAGCAGAAAACAGGGGAGGAGCACATACCTCAAGTCCAGACAACCTCATGCAACAATAAGCAATAAGGGCAGCACCCCTAAAATGCCTCTTTTAAAAGCACTGAGTGTGCTCAGCTGTGCTGGGTGAAAGCCCAGCCCACTGCCAGGTGTTGTGCATCATCCTTGCAATCAGCCTCTCCTGGAGCCACTGATGTCCCCACTGCCTGCACCTGCCTCCACACTGGCATCAGTCACCTCCCAGCCCAGCTTTCCTTTCTGAGTCCCCACTGCCAAAAATGGGCTTTTTTTGCCCATTTTCACCTCAAACCAGCACCTTTGCAGCACCCATCTTCTGCCAGCCTGCTGCCCTGAAGTTGCCAAACTGCTTGAGTACATTCCTTGGGGAAAAAAAAAAAGTCCAGGCTCGTTGCTGTCTGCCTGTATCAATTTGAGTTTTGCCACCGGCCCTCTGACCCTCACGGCTCTCTGCATCCAAGAATAATATTAATAATAGTCATGCCATTAAGCAAGATGCTTGGTTTGAATCTGAAGATTTTGAGAAATGATCTCATAAATTTAATTCCCGGGGTACCATCTTTGAGCGTTAACAGGCACAGTCGCCTCTGAATTCTGGGAAATGAGCATAATTACATGGAGATCGACAAGGCACAAATGCCAAGAATTCTGTTAACCTTTAATACTGCAAAAAAACTCTCCCCTTGTAATTATCTCTTTCCTTTGTCTTAAATGTTACTGATGAATATTTAGTGGGATAAGCAAATAAAAGGAGGCTGAGGGGTGCAAGGAGGTGCAGTTCCCTGTGGGATAAGTGTGGGAACCTCACAGAATCACCGTGGGTCAGGGTAGGATGGGAGGCCAGGTGACAAAACTGCTGCACGGGACAATGCCACCCCCATGGTGACACACAGCCATGACAGAGCCAGCAGAGGGGAATTTGAGTTACGCCAAAATCCAGATTAATTCCCAAATTAATCTGCTGCAAAAGCACCTTCACCCAGATCCATGAAGAGTGATCCCACAGCTGGGATGGGCTCAGGTGCCCTTTTTCCGAGCAGAACTTTGTCTGGGAATAAAATTTCCCAGGTAAAAAAAACACCTCACCTTTCAAACACATCCTCCCTAGGGCTGCAAATGGCACTGCCCTCTTGCTGCACATGGAGCCTGATGGAAAGAAGATTTTCTCCTGGTGTGAACTGCATTAATATCTGTCAGAGCTCTGGCATTTCTGCCTATAATGATGAAAAATATGTGCCGAGAATGCGGGGTGCTCTCAGCGTCGCCTCTCTCCCCATGAAGTGAAATTAGAAGCAGCTGCTCCTGCTCCTGTCCTCTTTGCAGCCCTACAACATCATCTTGGGAGCTGATTATTTGGGAGCTGGTGAGGGGATGAGGGAGCCCCGGGACCTCTCTGCATTCCAGAGGTGCTCTCTCTGTTCCAGGGCTCAGCTCTCCCCTCCCTGGAGCTGGAGACGGCTGGAAAGGTCACTCTGCTCTCTTAATGTCGTGTCAGAGCCACTGCGGAGGGAACAAGGCAAAGAAAAAGGCACATCTCCCCCACTGGATGGAGGAAATCCAGCTCTGTCCAGGGAGGAGTGTGCCAGCAGGATGTGGTTGGGCTCTAACCTTTGGGAGAGCTGGAAGGAGCTTGGATTTGAGGATGCTGCTCTCCAGCACATCCCATCCTGCAGATGGACCTGCTGATTTGCATGGACAAGGAGGCAGCAGATCCTGTTCCATGGAGGAGAGGGACTGCAGCACACCCCTGTGCTCATCCCAAAATACTGAGGGCATCAGGGGGCCAGAGGATATTGATGCTTTAATTTTTAGCTTTCATGTGCTTCAGATTCCTGGTTGTGTAGTTCTGAGCCTCTCCCCCTTTCCCTTTCCCTTTCCCTTTCCCTTTCCCTTTCCCTTTCCCTTTCCCTTTCCCTTTCCCTTCCCCTGCCTTCCACAGAAGCAAGGTTTCTGGTCTCCAAGCTGCTTTTACGCCCCTTTAAAAGGTTATAAAAGCTCTCTTTATATTCCAATAAAGGGATATAAAAACAACCTTTTTCTCAGTTCAATAAACGTGGTTAACTTTTCCCCCCATTAACACTTTTGTGCCTCAATGCCATGTGCACGTGTGGGCTGCTCCAGGACATGGAGGAGGACGGGGCTTTGGGCATCACATCCCGAGGCAGGAGACAGCAGAGCATCCAAAGGGAGAGGGACCAAGAGGCTGGGATGAGGGCACCAGGCACGTCTGATGCCAAGCAAAGATGGGCTTTGAGCTGCCCAAAAAAGGAGAGAGGTGAGGATACAGCCTCACTGGATACTGTGCTGGTGCATTTGCTCCAAAGAAAATAGCCCCTGGAGGCAGGTGTGAGCTCAGGGAAGCGCTGTGCTGTGGCATGAGAAACATTCAAGGGATGAACTCTAAACCAGGGGGTGAAGAGTTGCCCAGCGGGGTTTTGCCTGTAAGGGATGATGAACTGCAGCCACCCTGGTCCCCATGCCTGCAGGAACCAGCAGCTGCAGCACCCGGGGCCGTGCCACCTCTCTCCTGGATGACAAGCGACAGGTCACTTCACCCCGTGCTGCCAACCCTCTGCTCTTGGCAGCATCATTTAGCCCTTACAGGCCGTGGTCAGGAATTGTCCTGTCCGGAGCAGCAGTGTCACAGGAAATCCTGACAGGTCCCTGCTCCCCATGCAGCCTCCAGACACAACTCTAATTATTATTTACCGTTGGTGCAGCCATCCCGTGGCTCGCAATCCGTCTTTCTCAAAAGCGTCCTTTTCCTTGGAAGAGGATCTAAACCTGTCCTGCTGCTCGTCCAACAGCCTCTCCAGGCATTAAAACAAGGAGCTTTATTATTTTTGGTGACAGCCTGTTCTGCAAGGTGAACGCAACTGGTATGAATCAAACCGGCTTGGATTTCATCCATCATCCCCCAGCAGCACCAACGTGACGGGCAGGAGGGGTTTGGCAGAGCAGAGCAGGGAGTTCATTGGTGGGGAGCCTGTGGGGTGCTGGGACCGTGACTGCTGGAGGGAGAAGAGCAGGGGAGATGTGAGTCCATAAATAAGGCAAGCTGGAGAGAGCAGCTGCCAGGAGATGGAGTTGAAGCCCAGCACCAAGGCAGTGAGAACTTTTCCAATTGTGTTCCCACTCTCTGACCTCATTTCTCCCCCTTCCTGCCCCTCCACAGGAACTGTGGGATGGGGACCAAACTCTGGGGCAGAAGCAGGGCAGATGATC
>CADDXX010000236.1:0-98870 GCA_902810485.1 Alauda arvensis
GGCTCTGTTGGGAAACCCAGAGCTGAGCATACAAGACCTGTGCAGCAGTCACACTGGTGTCTGCTATTGCCCATGATACTTACACATCCCCCCAGCAACTGAGTTATTTGTGTACTTCTCAATCACTTCAGGACTTAATTCTGATTTACAGGCAGTGCCTTCACCAACTGGCCACAAGGTCTGCACTGCTGGTAGAGGCAAATACCTGCTTAACCAGGCAGATGTGGTGTCCCTTCCCACTTCTCAGAAAGCTCTGGAATTTCACCAGATCCCTCCCCACTTCACTCTCCTGTTAGAGTGGTAAAACACTTATTTTATATTGAAAGGTTTTGGGGTTTTTTTCTGAGGTACATTTAGATGCAAGCAGAAGTGACAGATATTCAGAATCAGTTCAGAGAATTGTTCCATGTGCATATCACATGAAGCCACTTTGCACAGGATGGGCTCTGCTGAAGATGATTTTTATCAGCCCATGAACTCACTCTTTACACAACCAGTACTCTTGCAAAATATCTTGCAGCCAGTGTGACAGAGTCTCAACAGCTTCTACTCATGACCTGGATTATTGATTTCAAGATCTCCCTATTTAAAAAAGGCTGTCTGCCATGTCCCATTGGAAATGTACCCTGAGACACTCATAAACTGAGTGAGCGTAAACAAGGCTTGACAAAGGATGCCAAAGGATGACACAGGCTGACTAAGACAGCTCTGTAAAGCTCAAATTCACATTTTTAACAAAGGACATGTATACTTATATGTGCTTTTTTTTTGCAGCTACGAAGAGGTCTTACCATGTCTTTTCCTATTTCAGCTCTCAGAACACCATATAAAATCTGTAACTCAGGACAATGAATGCRTCCAACAACTGCAGCACCACAAATCTAGAACTGCATCACCATGTTCACCTCATTGAATCTGCTCTGTATGGCCTCATTTTCTTTTTTGGGGCACTATTTAATGTCCTTGCCTTCTGGGTGTTCTTCTGTAAGATGAAGAAGTGGACAGAAACCAGGGTGTATGTAATGAATTTAGTCTTTGCAGATTTCTCTGTCATCTGCACCTTGCCTTYCATGGTTTATTTGCTGTGGAATAAGTCAGCCCAAGGGGAGCTCTGCCAATTTACAGAGACAATGTACTTTGTCAACATGTTAGTGAGCATCTACATCATCTCATTCATCTCCATTGATCGATACATTGCCATAAAGCACCCTTTGAAAGCCAGGACCTTCAGGTCCCCATCAAARGCTGCCCTCCTCTGTGGGCTTCTGTGGGTCCTGGTGATCATCAGTGCCACCATCCAGCTGTGGCAGAGACACACAGCCCTCTGCTCCCACACCTACACCCCCATACCTGCTGCTCTCAGCCTGCTGGCCATTTTCTTTGTTTTCATTCTCCCATTTGCAATCTTGACCTTCTGCTCCACAGAAATCATCAGGAACCTCAAGAAACATCTGAGGACAAATCCACCAGAGAAGAAATCAATCCAGAAAGCCGTACACATTATTTATGCAAATCTGATTGTATTTCTCATATGTTTCCTGCCAGCCTTCCTTGGGCTACTTGCCAGGTTCATCATGGAGAGCATTGGAGCTTCTTGYTTCCTGCTCTGTGTCTTGAAGAACTTCTCCTCCATGATGAGGTGCATTGCCACGTCCAACTGCTGCCTCGATAGTGTCTGCTACTACTTTGTCACCAGGGAGTTCCATGAAGCCTTTCTTCAGTCCAAAGCCAGCACTCAAAAAACAGAGGCAACCCACCCCTTGCAGATACAGCCATGCTAAAGGAAAAAGGGGAACAAAACCCACCCCCAACATCTGCAACATAAAGAGGAAATACAGCCTCGGGGCTGTTGGCATAAATATTGCTYTTTTTCTCTAGCAAGTTTTTTGTTAGGTTTAGAAATGTATACTCCGTGTTTCTATTAAGCAGATAGGTCACAGAGATGTGTAGAARTGTGTATGTAATCACTTGTTGTTAACGTGCCTCCATTCCACCCTCCAGCACCTACTTGTTACTCTTACAGGAAGGCAGGTGRGCCATGTACCTCTTTTAGTTCCTTCTGCACCTAAAATCTATTGATCCTTCCTGCCAACATGTACAAATGTCTATATTTCATTTTACCTCATTGTGTATTTCAGGTTGTTTGCRTTATTAAACAAATCCAGTTTATATTTATCCCATTCCTTTGGTAGGCTGGGCTGGGTGGCTGTTCAGTGGTTCTGGCACATTATTAAGTACATGTTCCTACAAAACAGCCTGGGCTGTCCTGACCTCCATCCCTTTCAACTCAACAGGTCAGACAGGTGTGAAGGAACAATTTTGGTATGAAAGCAACACTYGTCCAATGCCATAAAGGCACAAAGTCCAGATTTCAGAGCTGACTCCTCCTGCCAGCACCTCTCCAGCTGCCCTGGCACAGAGACACCTCAGAGCAGCCATCCCTGCAGGGCTGCTCCTCCCTGTCACAGTACAGCTGGTCTGCAGCTGSACAGATACATCTGGCTATAATAAGGAACCCAATCTGGCTCTCCCAGATCGATAAACAAGTCCCTGGGTGAACAATGATAKGGTAGATTTAAACTCAAACAGGGCCCCTCAGCCAACCCTGCTCCAGCMTAGATGCAGACACACCACTGGCCAGARATCTGAGCAGAGAGAGATCCCAACCAATCAGMTCTCTAAACCTGGGAAATTCAAACCTCCTATAAAAAGGGCAACCAGAATAAACTCATTGCTGTTTGCTGAAGGTGCTCAGTGTGTTTGTGTTGTCTCTGCCTCTGACCAACAAGCCCATGTAACACCTYCCACACACAGGAAAACCATTTCATTGCTGCCTCAGCATTTGCCACTCTCACATTGCTCTGCCCTGGTTTGTGTTGTGGCACCAGGCTGACCCCCAGGGTCCCCATAGCTCAGGCTCAAGCATCCCCCCCAGCTGAACCCAGCTGGGGCTGGCTTTCCTCAGCCTGCCCACATTGACACCACTGACATTTCCATCAGGGAAGTGTATTTTTCCATGAGTCAGCAGCACAGAGAAGTCAGGGGGGACRGGAAGTGGATAAATGCTATCTAGAAGTGGGCTTTCTCTCTTTCTGAATGCCAAAAAACCCCCAAATGGTGCTGAGCTGTGCCCCAGCAATGCTCGGAGTGTTCCATCAGACAGTGTGGGGCAATCTTTCCTGCCCACCATCTTCCCCTGTGATCTACATCTGCCCTCAGTGAGCCCACGGCCAACACCTGATCTGCTGTTGGCACCTTTGAGAAAAWGAGCGCCTGTGCTGGTTTTRCACAGCCTGGTTTTTGGAACTGGGGGGGCCACAGAGGTGGSTTCTGTGAGAAGCTGCTGGAAGCTTCCACYGTGTCCAGCAGAGCCAGTCCCTGATGGCTCTGAAGAKGGACCTGCTGCTGGCCAGGGCTGGGGCACTTAGACAGGCTGGAAATGTCTCTGTGATAACAGATTTAAGAAGAAAATAAAACCAAAGAGGTATACAGCTTTTACTAGCCAGAGGAGGAGGTGAGAACATGTGAGGGAAACAACRTGGAGACACCAGGGTCAGTGGAGAAGGAGGGGAGGAGCTGCTGCAGGTGCTGGAGCTGAGATTTCTTTGCAGGCTGTGGTGAGACCATGGCGAAGCAGCTGTGCCCCTGCAGCTCCTGGGGATCCATGGGGGATGCAGAGATCCACCCAGAGTCCATGGGGATTTATGGGGGATGCAGAGATCCACCCACAGCCCCTGGGGATCCATGGGGGATGCAGAGATCCACCCACAGCCCTTGGGGGAGGTGCCCACACCAGAGCAGGTGGATGCCAGGAGGATGCTGTGACCCCATGGGAGGCCTGTGGCAAGAGAGGCCCTGCTCCCAGGCTGGAGCATCCTGTCCAGTGCTGTGAAGCACTGCACCCCATGGAACAGTGACCCACATTGCAGCAGTTTTGGGAGGACTGTGTGCCCGTGTGAGGGACTCATGTTGCAGGAMTTTTGGCAGGACTGTGGCTCATGAGAGTGGACCCACTCTGGAGAAGTTCATGGAGAAGTCTCTCCCATGGGAGGCACCCCATGGCCTCACGAGGAATGAACTCCTCTCCCTGGGCAGTGGAAGAAATTCTTGGTGATGAACTGGCTAAAACCCCCATACCCTGTCTCCCTACACTGTGGGTGGGGAGGAGGGAGGGGTTGGGAGAAGAAAAGGTGTTTTAGGGGCTTACTTTACTTCTTATTATCATCCTCTGATTTTGTCAGTAATAAACACACTTGGTATTTCTAAGATCAGCCTGTTTCACCCTTGGCTGCTTTCTTCCCAGTCCTTATCTCAACTTAGGAAGCCTTTGTTCAATTTTCCTCTCCTCTGCCCAGCTGTGGCAGGGGAGGGCGAGTGAGCAGCTCTCTCGTGGGTGCCTGGCGTTTGGCCAGTGTCAAACCATGACAGCTCCAAAGGCAAGAATAAAYGGGACAAATCCTGAGGGAGTCAGTCTGGCTCCTGTCAGCTGGTCCACAGAGATGGGATTGCAACTGCTGTAGCCAGTGGACAGCAAAAGCCATCYAAATGTCTGTGAAATACACTGGGGCACACTCCTAACCATGTTCCTCAGGGTCCCAGCACCCCAGTGCCACACTGGTGGGCAGGGACTGTAATTTCCTGGCTTTCCAGCGATGCTGATGAGCAGGGYCACACCCCTGGCTGCTGTGCAGAGGGTGAGCCAGCCCATAACACCTGTCACCTTGCAGGTGACAGCAGCACTCTGGGTCCCTGGGCTCATTTAGCACCGATTGCCCCCTCGGAAAGGTCCCTGTCCCTGTCCCTGTCCCTGTCCCTGTCCCTGTCCCTGTCCCTGTCCCCTGTCCCTGTCCCTGTCCCTGTCCCTCTGCCACCGCAGCAGAGGCTGCACAGCCTGCCGGGCTCCCTGGGGAACCTGCTGCTGCCAGAAGGACAATTTGCAACCATTATGGGTTTTAGTTCAGAAATTGTTTTCCCACCACTGAAAAGATGAAATTTTAATTGCCGGGTTGTGTGAGGCGAGGAGGGGGAGCGCACTCCGGGTGGAAGAACTGACGGTGAAGCTTTGAGCTGCTGCGRGTGGGACAACAGAGGGCACCAGAGCCTCCAGAGAATCAGGGGCCGAATGAGGCACTGGTGGAGCTCGAGTTCATTGCTGGGCTCAGCACTGGCGGGCTGTGACAGCCCTGGCGCTGACACCTGAGGCCACCACGGATCCCCGTCCCTGCCGAGACACCCTGCAGCCTCTCTGAGGGCCCAGCGCCTCACACGGAGCAGGTAAAGGCTCGCATTGTCCCGCGGTGCTGCGGGGCACGGGGCTCTGCTCGGCCCCTCAGGGGCTGCTCTCTCACCTCCTGCTTGCCAACAAAGGGGTCAGACAGTGCCGGGTGCCCGGGTTCCTCCTGCTCTCACAGCTCCTCTGCCTCTCTGATTTGCTGCATCCATTCGGGGGGGTCTTTGCCCCTCGCTGCAGTTTCCCATCAGTGTGGGGACMCTGGCCCCAGGGCCCTGGGAGCTGCCGCCAGCTCTGCCTGCGTGGGGGGCTCGGTGGGGCTGGGGTGTCCGGCCCAGCGGGCTCAGCTGTTCCCCAGGCCAGTGATGTGCAGGCAGAGTGGCTTTTCCTCTGCAAGGTGAAGCAACAGGCTGCCAGGGAACAGCTGCAGAGTGGCCAAAACCTRTGAGGCTGAAAGCCCAAGAGCACTCGGACACACGCTGTGTGTTAGTTCCTCCATGAATTGCACCCTGAAAATGACTGTATGCCTGTGGTACTGCCATACCAGTTCTGGTGCTAGGACAGGTGTTGTGCTTTCCTCTGGGGTTGCCAGATCTGTCTCCCAATTGTGGACACTAAAAACAGTTCACTTCCTTCATGCAATCATGTATTTTTTACTACAATTCACATGTTGATGTTTAGAAGCTGCTGACTTACAAGGCAATCTATTGGTTAGAGATTGTAGGAATTGGGGCACTTTGCATGCCTGGCTCATTTTAAGCACTTTCTTTACAAGCTGCAAAGTCTGATTCATCCTCCTTGCTAGTGGCAAATGTCCTGAAGGAGTTAAAGGAAGAGCAGATGGTCTAAGTTCTTGGATTCATATTTTCTGCCTTAGCAAAATTTTGGCTTCCTACCTTTGAAGGTTGAGATCAGATACGTGTGCTCACCTTCCCTTCTTCCTCTGGGGGCTTGTTACCTGCTGGGGCTGCTGGTACCCCTGCTGAGCTGTTCCTCCCCAGCAGAGAATGGATTTGTGTTTGGGGCACAAAGYCTGCCCACAGCAGGCATCCACACACCCAGCAGCCTGCAGCAGCATTCCCACTGCCCCTGGGAGCAAAGCCACTGGGCTGGGAGGGCTCAAGCCCTGAGGATGTTCTCAGGCCTGGCAAGACCCAGAGCAAACCCATGGGGTGGTTCCAGCAGCAAAGCAAGGTCCATGGAGGGCAAATGGGGAATGCTGCCCAGGGCAAATGGGGAATGCTGCCCAGCTGGGCAGTGGGCTGCCCTAAAACCAGTGGCTCTGACAACCACAGCAGAGGCAAAGGTAACAACAAAAATTATCATTCTGCTTTCCTATGACCCAAACTGTCCATACYAGACTGGAGGGATGATGAGGCAGGCTTAACCCTGCAACAGCAGCAAGAAAGGGCTGTCTYAGTGGCTTTGTCATAACTGGCAGTGAGTGACAGTGTAACTTTGGTGGCTGAGGGACTGCTGGTGTTGGTGAGGCACTGAACCCCTCCAGAGGCTGCCCACATGAGCAATGYAGGGACAAGAGGAGCTGCAGGGCCATGAGAGGGGGGCACAGCTGCAGCACCCTGTCAGTGAGCTCAGCCTCATGCCTGCACTCTTTCCTTGCAGAGACAGCCCAACATGGACAACTGCACTGAAAGTGATGCACAGGGTGTCATTGTGCTGTTCCAGCTGATTGTCTACATCCCAGCGCTGGCTCTGGGGATCCCACTGAACGCAATTGCCTTCTGGGTCTTCTGCTGCAAACTCARGAGGTGGACTGAGACCAAGGTGTACATGATCAACCTCATTGTGGCAGACAGCTTCCTGCTCTTCACCCTGCCTTTCCTGCTGTATTTTACCAAGTATGAACATCCCATAGACCAGCTGTGTTTGGCCATTCAAAACATCTGTTTTACAAACATGCCTATGAGCATCTTGATCATCACTCTGATAGCGATTGATCGATACATTGCAATCAAGTTCCCTCTAAAAGCAAAGACTCTTCGATCCCCACTGAAATCAGCTTCTATCTGTGGCTTTCTTTGGATAATACTGATAATTTATACCAATTTTCATCCCACACTTAAGAGTAAGCGGGAAGGCTGTTGTTTTCGGAGACAAACTCTTCAGCCCAGTTATTCCTCCTTACTCTACAGTATCTGTGGGTATTTTATTCCCTTAGGGATTGTGATTTTTTGCTCAGTGCAAATCATCAGATGTCTGAAAAAGAAGATGGCCACAAGCCCTCATGAGACAAAACTAATGCAGAAGGCTGTGCACATTGTTTCTGTGAATTTGTGTGTGTTTGCTGTCTGTTTCTCACCTTTCCACATCTCACTGGTCTTGCAGTATGCAGTGAAAGTTGCTGGAGCTCATTCTCTGATTCCGGGAGTTGCAGCCTGTACTAAGATCTCTGCATGCTTAGCAAATTGTAACTGCTGTCTGGATGCCTTTTGCTATTATTTTGCCGCCAAGGAATTCCCAGAGTTTTCTTCCATGCTCCCCAAGTGTTTATTTGTGAGGTCCGAGATGAGCCAAAGCGAGGAGACACAGACACCTGCAGATGAAGTGGTGGCATAGACAAGGTGCATGGCACTACACAACACACACGTGGTGTTGGGTGCCACAATGCTGCTCCAGTTTGGAGGCACAGGGAATGGAACCACCTACAGTGTTTGCAATCACTGTAACTATAGGCATATGTACAAAAAGGGGCAAACCACTCCTAACGATCTGATACTTACTTGAATTCTGCCCTGCTGTCCTCAGTGACTTGACCCCAGCTCTGACTYTCTTGCRTGGTTGCATTGCAGCTCCAGGAGCCTCCTGGTGACTGCTTGTCTTGCTTGGCTTCATGGTCCTTCACTTGCAGTGTCTTCTGACTTGTAAACCTCTAAAAAACTTCCTCCTGGGAATGCAAGCTCATATTCTGCTCATGTAAACTTAGAGGCAACTAACTTCCTTAGTGACAACTGACACATAGTTGCCCTACAAGTCTGTCACCATGCAGTGACACTCGTTCAGACTGCAGTCTGAAACCACTGACAAGACCTGGGGCAAATAAACACACAAAGGACTGTTCCCAGCAGGGAAAGAGTTCCATATCCAAACATTAAATCCACCTGCTTTGTGTCAGTTCTTTGTCAGACCACAGGAAGCTGCAGTGAGCAACTGTGCCATAAAAACAGGTGAAACCACTCCTGTCATTCAGCTGGTAATTMATGTCCCAGTTCTCTTCACTGGTGTGTTTTCTAATGCTCTGGCATTACTGGTATTTAACTGCAAACAGAGCAGGTAGCCCATGTGTGTATGTGACCAGTTTAACCACTGCACACTGTTTAGCCCTTGTTTGGCCTTCTAAATTCTCTTTTCAAAGAGAGTAAAAGATATRGGAGACAAACAGTGCCCAATCTTAACAACCATCTATTGCTTAAGGAGATGTGTGGGTGTTATCACCCCTGTAGCCATCAACAAATATGGTGCTGTTAACTACCCTCAGAAAGCAAGAGACCTCTTGACAGACATCTCTTACAATCCAGGCAAGTGGTGTTCAGCAAGGAAAAACACTTCTACTTCAGGAACAGCACAGAGGGCCTTCAAAAGCATTTCTGAACCTAGGATTCCCTTCTGAGACCTTGCATCTCATTGCTTATAATGAAAGACTGTTCCAAAAAGTTTTTTTTAATTGTTTTGAAAAAAGAGGTGAAGATTCATATCAACCTGTTAACCTACTGGTAATCTAGAAAGCAAACAACTGGCTTGTTTTTGCAGATTCAGTTGTGCTCATGTTTTCTCCCAGTTAACRTGGAGAACTTGTTCAATTTCCAATGGGCTCCAAATAGGTCACCTACTCTGAAATACAGAACAATACTTTTAGACATAGGGCCTCACATACAGGTCTTATAAGTGTTCATTTTTGTCATTGAAAAGAGGAAATTAGTTGACTTCACAATCCCTGTCATCATTAAGAATTTTTTGCTGTTTTCACTGAATGCTATGAAAAAAACAACAGAAAAATTCATACTTTTGCAAGTGAAAATAAAGGTGTGTCATAGTAATATACCTATAAATAAATACTTATTTATTACCATTATACATTAGAGTCCTCTACKCTTAATGCTAAACCTRTACTGGAGACTGGGAGAAAAGACTTTGCTACTGAGATATAAGATCTACCTTACAGCAGGGTATTTGACAGTRAGACCAAAAGATGAGCAAGAAACTTTTTGATTATCTGAAGATATATGTTCTGTCTTGGAGAAGAATTATTATCTGGTTTATATGTCAAGTTTAGGATGAGTTTCTGGCATCCTCCTTCAGTCTGAACAAAGCTTCAGCTCCCTGAGTGCTCCCAGTAAATGGATCAGATGAGTTATCAGACCCTGGGCCAAAACAAACTTCTGGCCACCCTCCAGCACTGCAATCCCAGTGCAGGGGGATGGCGACAAGCTTATCCCCAAATCTTTTCCATTTCCTAGCATAAGAGTCTGGGAAATGGTAGTGGGGACCAGCCACAGCTGCCAAAGTCCATCAGCTGCCCCAAACAGCAAGGCTGAACCACTGCATTTTACCAACATTTCTGCAAGATATAACTTTCCTGTCTCTTTAAATAAAAAATGCTAATAATGGTTTCCACTTCAGGCTTGAGAGAGAGAAAAAAAAAAACAAACCCAAAACCATACAAGGAAAAGCCTACAAAGTAATTCAGAATCTTGCTTTTTGCTTTTATGAGAGTGAGTATGTGAGTAGCCATCAGATATARCATTTTTGGCCCTCCTGTGCATGGAAGGCAGGGGCTGGCATAAGACAGCATTTTGCTGTTTGGTGGCATTTGGGCAGGCCTGAAACCTGAGTTCTTACCAGAGGTTTGAGCTGCAGGGGCTGAAGGACACACACTGGGGAGCTGYAGGCTGGGTGCTGCTTTCAGGTGTWGGAGGCATGTCTGATTTTGTATCCTTGGCACAGCTCAGCTCYTGCAGTGGTGAGCACTGCCCAGCAGCTCCAGGGAGCTGCACAGGCACTGAAGCAGCATCAGGCTTGGGAAGCATGGGCTTTTTCACACCCTGCCCAGTGTGTGTGCACAGATACTCAGCTGGTCCCTGCTGGTGCTGCCTCAGGACTTTAGCTTTTATGTTTTTCATGTATTTGTAATCCTGCAATTCTTTAGTGTATAACTCTAAACTCCACACACAGTGTGAGCTGCTGCTTTCCCATTTGGGTCACACACAACAATTCCTCTCCAGGCCTGGCAATCACGGACCCCTCACTGCCTCAGGCCCTGAGAGATGCAAACAAAARTGAGTTGGGGGGAGCAAACTKGGGGTAAATGACTTCATTAGCTGAAGCTGTAATTGGAAGATSAACCCCAWTATGCAAATGTACCAAACTTATAAAAGTGTGAAAACCCCTGACCCATCGTTTATTTGTGAGTGCAGCCCCTGGGTGGGTTTGCTAAATGTACCTGAAGGCCCTTCAATGAATAGAACTGCTTTTTATTCCCTTCATTTTGTCTGGCTCTGTTCTTAGGTAGCCTCAAAAGGCATCACTGCAGAGCAGCACAGAGAGCACTGATGGGGTTTTCTGTCRTGGGCAATTCTGTGCAGTGCTGGGGAAGGGAAAAGGGGAAACAGCCCCAACAGCCAGAGCTGGTCACTCTGTGGGTTGCTGCACTTAGCCTTAAACTGCAATTTGACGTGCTAAAAATAACATTGACATGTTTCACTTTCATCCCTACAGTTCTCTTTTGGTCAGGATCTGCTTTTGCACAATCCTTTCTTGCCGTGAGAAAGGCAGGGAACAAACCACACGGGGCAGGGGCTCTGCAGGGCAGCCCAGARCCCTGTGTCCCTCTCCAATGTGTGGAGATGGTACCAATACCCCTCCCACCTTGCCAGAGGCTCTGCCCCACTCTGACATTCCATCAGCTGCAGCCAGCAGGACACAGGGATGCAGGGGAGATGGAGATTTTCCCTGRCAGGGAAAGGGAGCAGGAGCCCATCAGTCTGTCTGTCAGCAGGCCATAGCAGTGGTTCTTTACCTTACAGAAATATTTTGTCCCACTGGCTACTTCCTTTAAGAAAATCACATTTCCAGGCACAGTGTGGTGGATGCTGGTGTCAGTACAAGGTCCTTTGGAGCTCACTGCAGGCACCACTGCAGCCTGTCCAGAAACCACTGACCTGTCCAGACACCAGTGCAGCCTGTCCAGACACCAGTGCAGCCTGTCCAGGCACCAGTGCAACCTGTCCAGGCACCAGTGCAGCCTGTCCAGGCACCACAGCTCTGCAGTGCTGCTGGGCCCTGGAATACCCTGCCCAAGAGCTGCCAGCAGGGATGTGAGGATGCAGCACAAGTGTCACCTCACTGCACCACACGGTGACAGCACTCACAGCACTGAGACAGGCTGACAACTGCAGAGGCAGGGGAAATACCAAGTGAGAGTCATTGGTCTGTGGCAGGGGTGATAAAACCTGTGACTGCATGGAAGGAGAGGACCATGAGCAGCTGCAGATGAGGGTCACTGATGGGGAGATGAGGTGGAGAGAAGGGTGGGGATCCTGAGGCTGCAGTGGCCAGGAATCAGGCACAGACCCAAGAGCCTCAGCAGGAGACATCTAAGTTCTCCACAGACAGCACTTTATCCTAGCTTTGCCTGCTGGTAGCTGGTGTTGAGTTTGCTTTGGCACATCCTGGTGAATGTGCTGGTCAGAGCCAGCTGCTTTGTGCCTGGTGACACGGCTTCTCCCTCTCCTGAGACCTCACTGGGCTATGAGACCCTCACCTGGCAACCACAGCACCARGCTGTGGGTGGGAAGCATCACACTGGAGAGGTGCTGTGAGCTGAGCCGCTCCAGGCACGATTTTGACTGCTCAGGGTTTATACCACTAGTGATTGCCTGGACATTGACAAGAGAAGGGTGTGAACAATACTTGAGGATAATGTAGTTTTCTAYACATATATGACATAAAAATTTTGTTGATTGGGGATCAATGAGCTGGGCACACTAATATGTGAGTAACTACTTGCAAGCATCCACCAAGGAGCAGCCCCAAGAAAGGCAAAAGCAGTCCCTGGAAAGTCAAATATTTCTGACTGYACACTGGCAGGGAATTATTCTCAAGGGCTGGCTTGTGATGTGCAGACAGACAATGCAGAAATACTCCAGAAGCTGAAGGGGAAATACATTTGCCCAAGACAGCAATTCAAGGTACTAATATCAGGACCTTTAAGCCCATTGACCAACTTGTCTGAGCTTTTCTGGTAAATAGGCTGCCCAAGAGCAGCCCCTGGCATGCAGACACCTGCAACCACAGAGCAGTCACAAAGCCAGCAGGTCACAGGGTCACAGTGCCACGTTTTCTCAGAATTACTGGCTGAGAAGAACTATGGAAGACAAGATGATTCAGACTGAAATGCTTTAKAATAATCACAAAACTGCCTGCAAACCACTGCCCTCACCTCTCCAACAGTTGCAGAACTGTTCTGTCCCAGGGCTCAGGCAGTGTGACAACAGAAGCCACTCCTGGTCCAATCCCAGCAGGGGTGGCCCTCTGGAAGGCAAAGAGAAGACCTCAGGACCTTCCAGGGCAATGGGTCCCCTTCAAGCACAGTCTGTTGGGTGAGGAGAGTGAACAGGCATCGCCCAGTGAGACATCAGCAATGGRAGGTAAAGCAAGGGAAAAACCCAAAGCCATTCCACTGCCAGAACTGCTGCAGGGATGCATGGCAGACAAGCCTTTCACCTCCCTGCAAGGACTGTTGCAGGCTCCTCAGTCAACAGCAGGTGGTAGAAGCCACACCAGTGGTGATGAGAGAGGAAGCTCAGYCCTGTGTTCAGGAGGAGTGGGGGCGCTTTCTGGGCCAGCGCTGCTGCTCTCACAGAAATTGGTTATCAGAGGACACCTCGCTGGTCATGTGCAAGGAGCACTGTTCATCCTGCCTGCACAGCACTCCAGGGCTGGGCTGGAGGAACTCACTCTCTCCAAGGACAGCAAGAGAACAGGTAATTTCTCCTGGCTATTTACTGACACCGTTATTTGAATTCTGCGAGGCATCGCCTTTCCCCAGCCATGGTGGGACACCAGAATAGGGATGGAGAAAGAGAGGGCTGGAGCCGATGTATTTTCAAAGGTCCATTTTGATACTGACCACATCTGGCACATTTTGGGATGCTTCAGGGCTGTCTCAGCCTTTGCTTGCTCTTTTCTAGGTCTCCCTGTTACGATCTTCCCTTATATCTTATGAGCTCATAATGCATTTCTCATGTCCAGAGGACAGAGCTGCTGCAGGTATCTGCCGTACCACATTCCCTCACCTCTTCTGAAGACTTCTTCAGAAGTCTGCTGCCGTGATTCCTCTGCTGYGTGATTTTCAAAGCTGACCAAATCCACAGATCCACATAAATGCTGCAGCACTGCCTGATGGTTTGCTCACTGGGGATGCTTTAGAGAGCCATGAACCTTCCCCCATGGAACCATGTTCCCCTTGCAGGGAAAGCCCAAAGACATGTCAGCCATCCTGGGTCTATTCTGTCCATGAACAGTTGCACCTGGAAAATTCTTCTGCATTAACCCCTCCAAAGCTGGAGGGCAAACAGCAATTTTGCCCTTAGATCCAAGGTGATAAAGCCAGACCAAGCATGGCTCACATCTTCCACATGGCTGCTGATCACATTCCTGCCATGGCACCTGCGAGTTTCTTTTCTCTCAGAGTTTTGGCAGTTTGCTGTAACACTTCTGAGGTAAAGACCAGCTTTGACAATCTTTGGAAGGCAGAGAGCAGACTCAGAACTCCAATTCTCAGTGCAGCCTTTTGAGTACAGAATTTGGTGGCAGCTGAAACTAGTGAGAGATATGCTAATAAGAGATACAGTAATAATTGCTTGTATCACTAATGAGAAGTGATGCAGAGACATCTCAGGACTGAGGGAAAGGACAGCTGTCCTTCCTCTGCACATCTGGAACATTTTAAGCTGTGAGGACACCAGCTGGCTTCCACTGAGCCTTTTTTTAAGAGAGGCTCTTAAAAAGGGATGAGAGCTGGGTTTAGGCATCCCCTTCCCACTATCAAATGTTTGCAATGGCTCACGTAACTCCTTGCTGGAGGATATCTGCTGCTGCCTGATACAAGTCTGAGCCAAAAWAGGAGCCCAAGCCCTTTTCCCTGCCACCCTTCAGGAGCAGTTTTCCCCGCACAGGACCCAGGGAGAATCTGGTTTTGTCTCCTTCACAACAGATTAGGCTTGTGTCCCTGTCTGTCTTCTTCCCACTAGGTACCCTACATCAGGTTTTCATGGCTGGTAAAGTCCTGAACTCTCTCAATTAGAATTAATCTCTGATTCAGTCCAGAACCTCCCTTGTAAAAGGCTTAATTTGCTTTTGCAGGAACTGTTGATAGTCCCAAAATGAGTASCAGCAGCTGCAATATCACAGCCCATGAAAAATTTCCACTTGTCCAGCTGTGTGTTTACATCCCAGTTTTGGTTTTGGGCATTGTGCTGAACGTGTTGGCGCTGTGGGTGTTCTGCTGCAAGCTCGGCAAATGGACAGAAACCAGAGTGTACATGGTCAACTTGGCTGTGGCTGACTGCTTGCTGCTCTTCACCTTGCCGTTTAAAACTCTGTCCCACTTCCAGCAGCTGAAGGCAGATGGCTGGTGCCTGGTTCTGGAAAGTGGCTATTTCATAAACCGCTTTATGAGCATTGGCACCATCACCATCATCGCCGCTGACAGGTACCTTGCCATCAAGTACCCTTTGAGATCCAAGGCACTGAGGTCGCCRCTGAAGGCAGCTTTTGCCTCTGGATTCCTTTGGATAGCCATCATCTGTGAGACTTCCCTCATTAAAAGCTTTGAGGACCGAAGAGAAAATGATTTGTGCTTTGAAAAATCTTCCGCGATACCCTCGGTGATCACACTGTGTGCCATTATTGCAGGGTTTTTCRTACCCCTGCTCATCTTGAGTTACTGCTCCATACAAATCATTGCAGAGCTCAGGAGAAGGAAGAATGAAAACTGTCACAATGAAAAGCTGACCAGGAAAGCGGCCTACATTGTGTCTGCAAACATGGCTGTGTTCATCATCTGCTTTTTGCCTCTTTACCTCGGGCACCTCCTGCGCTTCATCCTGGACTCGCTCAGCTCCGACTGCTCGGCGATCCAGAGCATCAACGACTTCGTCCACTTCGCCTCCATCCTGGCCAACACCAACTGCTGCCTGGAYGCCATTTGTTACTACTTTGTCAACAAGGAATTTAAGGAAGCGTCTTCCAAGCTAGCAAAGTCCAAATCTGAGGGCAGTGAAGAGGTTGAAATTCAGCTCCCACACATAACACATTAATGCAAAACACACACAGCACACATTTTATACTTGCTGTGTTCAACTGGGACTCACTGGCAGGGTTTCTTGCTTGCTTTTTGTAAGTAGTGGGATGGAGGAACATTCTACTAATGGGAAACATTCAGATGTATGATTCAGCTCTGAATCAGACAAACCAGAGATCCTGATCTAACGATCTAGATTGCTGCTGACAATTCTTTGCCTTAACACAAATTTGCATAAAACGATCAATTTCCCCTGCCAAAAATCCCCTGTCTTTCATTTTAACATGAAAATGCACAGGCTTGTCTTTGGTAAAGGACTGGGKTTTGTCTCTCATCCCCACCTTGGATCAGTGTTTGTGCAGCTGTGACAAAGAAATAGGCTATTCCAAATATTAACAAATTTTWAAAAAATGAGAGTGAAACCATGCAGAGAAAGAAAGGATGGTGTTTCTATAAGCCACAAACATACTGGTTTTCAGTTGCTAATAATRCACAATCCCATAGCATGCATATTTAGCTTGCTTTAAAGACATTTACAGCAATGTAACAGCTACAAAATGGTCATAATTACAATACCAGGTCAGAAGAAATTGCAATTGCTTATACTGGGGAAAGACTTTACGTTAAAAATGTTTGAGTCAAATGGCATTAAAATTAAGTAAGAGTTGGTGCAGGATAGTGGGAACAAGGATTTTGTATTAGGTCTCTATTCAACTTTATCATGTAAACGATTGCCTAAAGAAAGTGGTAGCAAAGCTGTTCCAAAGAAACCAACTTAAATAAARTTGTGTCACTAGCATGGAATTCAGTTTCTCAGTGAGTTAAATGGAAAAGGTGGGAGATGGGGTGGTAGAGGAGCTGCTGTGCTGTCTGTCCAGGAGGGACAGCTCCAGGGTGTCCAAGCCAGGGGCACTGGGGATGAGCTCCAGCTGGGACTGGGATTTCCTAAGGCAGAGCAGAGTGTCCCACCCTGCAATGAATTAACCACAAACAGCTAATAGGTGAAATCACTCTGCAGGTTCAGCCCACACACCCTGAGCTGGRCTGTATCACACACACACCTCCACTCTCATCTCCCAGCCCCAGGTTGGGCTGCTGTATTTGTTTTGGTTTAGGGCAAATTTGGGAGGATGCTTCCAAAGGGGTTTTTCTAGAAAGGAGATTTAAGTGGCCCTTTTCCCAATTGGTTCAGGAKAAGATTTCTTTGGAGAAAAATGGAAAAAAACCTGTTTATTTAACAAGCAAAGTAGTCACAAACATGAAAAAAAAAAAGAATAATATTAACCAATAACATTTCTGGTGGTTTTGAAGAGATGGCAAATTCAGAAAGTCTTTTCATGGGGTGTAGCTCAGCTAGCTTTGTCTTTTATCARTCTCTCTTGTGTTGGAAAATGCCACATCCCAGGCCCTGGTGGGTGTCTTTTGGGGTTTTCAGTCCAGAACAAGGCTGCTCAGTTTCAATAAAAAGAGAAGTCATAATCTGGGGAACTTCTCTGCTTCAGTTAGCTAAAGAAAACTAACTAAAAAGCAAAGGAGAGTTCTTTCTTGCTGTGTGTGCTGCACAGTCTGTGAGATGGAATGCAGAGGAGCAAGTGTAGTTTCTGAAAACAAATTGGGCGCTTTTAAAAATCCACTTCACTTTTGAAACCAGTCTTAAAGGTGCAGAACTKCATATCCAGCATGAACAGAACAGGTGACTGGGGATACAGGCATCATACAGTGACTCTAGGGGAGCTGCCAGCCACCTGCACATGCTGGGCCAGCCCTGCTGCCACAAAAACATCCTCACACCTCCCACACCCAGCCCTGCCTTTGTGTCTCCTCCTATTCAATGCCAAAAGGAGGAACCCCCTGCTGCAGACAATGGCTGAGCAGAGCCCTCCATCCACCTGGCCAGTGGCTGTTCTGCTGCACAGGACAGCAGCAAAACCCTGCCAGCTTCCCGAGAGGATGCAGGCTTCTCAGCATGCTTGCCAGAGATCCCAATAGAAATGGGGATAGCTGCTCTGTGATCACCAACATTTGAAAGCAGAATCTTTCCTTTGCTCTACTACACAATGGGGAGGGAAAGGAGGAAAGGCTCTGGCTGCAAAGACCTCTGAGGGAAGTTGGTTTCTCACCCCTTTTGCACACTTGCATTTTCTTTGAAAGCAGYGAGGAAGGGTGCTGTGCATGCACAGGTGGTTTATCTGCTGCTGGCTCAGCACAGGGGTCACACCCTGCTCCCCAGCCCATTCCTGCATTGCTGAGTTACATCTGCACCTCTGGGATCTGATGGATTGTTCCCCAGTAAAGCTCAAYAGATCCTTAACCTTCTCTCTCCAGTATAGGATTTGTGGGTGAGAGCACAGTGATTTGATGGATTACCCAATTGCCAGTGTGCTTTTTCTGTACCTCCAGTCTCACCAGCATGGATGGGAGCTCTTCAGAGGCAAAAGCTCTGCACAAACCAAACTGCTGTTTAGGATGGGTAAGAAAAAAACCACTTCTACTCCACTAACCGCTAATGAAGAGGGTGGGGGAGGTAAAAGAGCAGTAAACAAAGCATTTCCGAGCACGCTCTGCTACCCCAGCACTTCTAGTAACGCCTCTTCCTCTGGCAGCCATTATCCCAGAGACACCCTGAGTGCCTGGCCTGGGGCAGCCAAGCTTCCTCCCCACTGAACCTCACWGCAGAGCCTCTGGGATTTCTGTTCTTCACCATTCAGGCAGGGCAGTCAGGGATTCAAGAGTGCTGGGGCTGAAATTTGCAGCACAAGGACCAAGAAATCCCCTCAAGTTCCCCACCTAGAACTGTTTTTACTGGTTTTTACTGTCCTGTTTGTTCAAAGTCTTTTGCTTTTCCCACCTGGAGCTTTCAGGCTGATTTAGCAGAAAGAGTGTTCACTACATTCATGAGCCACCTGGCCAAGCTCTGCCACCCATCCAGAGAAGAGGTAAGAGAAGAATTAAGCAGTGAGGAGGCAGCAGTGAGGGGGCTCAGCAACCTCTGGGAGATGAGGGGGATCCAAGCACTTGCCAACAAGGTACTGATTCTTCCACCACTGCCTGGAAGGTAGTGCTGCATAACWATCCAGCAGTGCAGGCCTTGCCTGCCTTGCTTTTATCTTGCTGCAAAAACCTCTCACCACACCTGCCAGCTTTYGAGTGTGTGCAATTTAACCTTCATAGCATGGGATGCACTCTGCCTTTCAGATTTCCCAGATTCTCTGGAGCCAAGTCTGGACAACACCAACATTGTGCTTGCCAGGTGAGGAGAGCACGGGTATGGGAAGGGCTGGAGCCTCTCAGACTGGCTGAACAGGCACCTCCCAACCTGCACACCTTCATCCTSCCCTCCTCAGGCCACGCTGCCCTCCCAGGGCTGCAGGACAGGCAGCACAAACTTCTTACACTGGCAGCTCCTACATTATAATAGTTCTGTGATTCTGTGACTTGCTGACAAAGCTGGATGCAGCCAGGGTCAGACCTGTCAAAACCAAATGATGTGTTACAAACCCAGATGGAAGCAGAGCAGCTGCAGCACTGGAGGTGRCTGCACAGGCAGGGTACACACACAGAGTGCAGGTACACATCCAGACCTCCCTCTGACTTTCATGTTGGTGCTAACATGAAAGGTGTGGTAACATCTCACACCAGATTTCTTGCTTGGGGCTTTCCATTTGCTTTTGTTGTCRCATTTTAACAACGAACCCTGCTGCCAGCCAGGGTGGCTGACTGAAAAATGAGAGTTCAGMTGAATGTCAGATGTGGGGGGAAAGTGTGAAAGCTGCTGCCAAAAGGCTGTGACAAACTTCAAGAACATTTTTATCGAAGACAGAAAAAGAGGACACTGCTGGGGAAGTGAGAATTGGGGTGGCTCAGTATCGTTAGCTTGAAGTAGAAGCAATCTCTCAGGTTCTGAATGAAGCCTCAGAGACATCACTGGGGTCACTCTAAGGGGATGAGCTGTCCTGTGTGGGCAGTGCCTGAACCAGCCAGGAGCAGTGTCTGACACCATGCACCCCTCATTCCTCAACATGCTAAAAAGCTGCAGTACCTGYACCCAGTCCATCAGAAACCCTGGGAGCAGTCTGCCAGCAGCTCTGCTTTACTAACTTCAAAATTCCATTTCTGTCTGCTAACATTTTTCTGCCACKGTGAGCACTCTCTAATTCTGCCTTTCTGGCCCTTGTCTCTCCAGCCAGGCTCCCTGCTTTGGTTCAGTAAAAATCTGGCACARATATTTCAGGCCTGACTTCCATCAGCCTCAAAATTGCAAGAGCAATTCTGTAAGTCTTTAGCCCATGGTGGGGAGCACAGCCCACAGTCACACCCTTGCTCTATGTTGCTGTATAAAAAGAGGCTTCAGAAGCACCACATCTCCCCAAAAGTCACATTGCACTGCCTGGGAACCAAAGGACCAGCTGTTCCCGGTGACACAGCACAGACCCTGCACCATGTCCCCAGCACACCATCCTGCACACCCACACAGCTCACACAGCTCCTCTGCATTGCTGCTCCTATTTCTTGACTTCCTTGCAGTTATACTTCTGCTTGTCACAAAGGTTATTTATGAGCAGTTTTTCCTGAGAAGAGCCCTTGGTGGCAGAAGTAAAGGAGCTGCCCGGCATGATCTGGTTCTGTGGCAGAGAGGCAGCAATGGGCATTTTCTCACCAGCCAGTGCAGGCAGAGAGCCAGGAGTTATCTTGGGGCAGCAAGGAAGAGATTCTTGTTTAACTGTAATTTAACAGTAACGTCTTTTATTGCTGCTCACTTCCTTTCCTGGCTGATTATTCTGCTAAATGGAAGAATGCAGCTGATACCCCARTACCTTTCAACCCCACCACTGACAACTGAGCAATCATGGAGAATTAAGCCSTTTATTTTACCACTCCGGGGCTGCTCCCTGACACCTTCTGGACACGGACCATGCCAGGCTGGCGTCCCTGGGGGCTGCTCCCTGTCCCCTCTGCCAGGCCCAGGGGCCAGAGCAGGCTCTGTGCCTGGGAGGAGCACACCCACTGCTGCATCTTTGCTCTCTGCCACTGCAGATGTTACAGGGTTTCACCTCCAATCATTGTTATATTCACAGTGCTTCCGTGGGTTTRGAGAGGGAGTGGCTTTGGCTTTGGTTTTGTTTTGAAATAAACAGAACTTTGAAACATGTTAAAGGTGAAAKAAACTGGGCAATAATAAAAGATAAGTGCCTTTAATACCATCACTGGAATTCTTTCTTTTGCTGCTCAGCTGGACTCAGATGGTGAGTTCTGCCCCTTTGGGAAGAGCAGATGATATTTTCCATAGGCAGRGAGCAGCAAGGGATGATCTCACCTCCTGACTCCTGGGGATATGGATGGTCTGCAGCAGTCCCAGCTCAAATATAACAACAAATACAACAAAACTGCTCCAGATACACACATTTCGGTTTTGGTGGACATTTTTGGTTTTTTAAGATTCTTCTGCTCTCACCTCTCACATCAGGGACCTCAGATCTATTTCAGTGGCAGCAGGAAATTTTCAGTAGAGGCAGAGCCTTTACCAAATCCCTTGGYAGGGAAAGCAGAGTGTAGGAAATGGCAGCCCTGCAATGATCCCCCCACACTCTGCTTCAAAATGGTAAAGGTTTCCCAGAGCCTGCATTTAWTGACTCACCCCAGGTTTGGTGACACTTTATCTACATGATCATTGTGATGCAGATTTCAGGTGAAAGCACCAAAGCCAGTTACAAAATCCAACCTATTTCTGGTTGCTTTGGGTTTGTTGTTTTCAATCAATTCACACGGGCTTGGTTGTTTGGTTTTCTTTTTTTGTTTTTGTTTTTGTTTTCTTTTGGGGTTTTTTTTGTTTGTTTTGTTTTGTTTTGTTTTTTGCTGATAAATGCCAGGGTGACTTCATTTCACTGGTGTATTTCAACACTTTCCTCTTCCTCCTAAACGTACAAACTCACCTCTCTCCCTCTACCTTCCCTTGAAACATTTCCCTATYTAACATTTTAATATCTTTGTTTTCCTGGTACAAGTGATGCAAGGAGGGCTTGACCTTCTGCTTTCCCATGGGGCTGTGTTAGCCAGAGGTGAAAGAGTGTGAGTCACTTCTRCACCGAGGTTCTTCATTTCCCAGCTGCACGGAGGCACAGCACGTCAGACAGCACACACAGAGGAAGGAAATCACAGGAGCTGATTTTTGTGCGGTTCACACTTGCCCTCTAGTGCTGGCAAAGGTCCTGGCAGTGCAAAGGTCTCAGCTGGTGTCAGAGGAGGGACAGGGGGACACGCAGCTCCCTGGTGCAGCACTCACTTTGTCCCTTGCTTTTGGCTCTAATGGCTCTGCTCTGCACAGGCTGTCCCCAGCACAGGCACTGGCCTGGCCTCTCCCSTGCATGGCTCATCCCTGGATCTGCACTGCAGCCACCCCACAAACCTCTCCTCTCTTCAAGGATGCAATAGGGAAGCTCTGGAAAACTTTCAGGCTCATCCCTGATGCAATRAACGCCCTCCCTTGGCTCCAGGTGTGCATTTACCTGCCCTTCCTCCTCCAGGCAYCACCCAACCCAGTACTGGCCACTTCTCATGCCCAGCCAGGCTCAGGACCCTGCTGCAACTGGAAACACTTTTTGCCTTATWTTGCTGTGACAGAAGAGAGAAATGGGTGTACAAGGTCCAAAGGAAAATCAAGCCTTAGAAATTGCTGTTTCAGTGATGASACTTTCTAGAGAGTGAACTGTGCAGCATTTTTATTGTTCAGAGACTTTCCTTCCTCAGGTTGTTCTGTTCCATCAGAATCCTKTGCTTGCCAGGGTCACCCAACATCAGCACAGCACTGCCAGCAGTCAGTCCCACAGGATCCAGCTGCTCAGCAAAGCCACCCTTCCTCCTCTGCCCCAGCTGCAGGAACAGCAGCTTCCCCTCCCCTGGGAAAAGCTGGAAATGACCAGGATGAGGCAATGAAAGAGGACAGACAACTGTGGAGGAGGGAGGGAGGTTCCCATGTCTGCAGGGCAAGTTTAATTCAGGAGCCCTGTGCAGTTCCCAGTGAGGCAGCATGTGCACCACAAGAATTTCCATAAATATATGTGAGAGAAAGAAAATAAAAAATAACCCCCAAAAATTCACCTAAAAAACAGGAGCCAAAAGCACACAAAACAAACAAAAAAAAAATCCCAACAAGAAAGCTAATCTATCTACTGGCTATAGAAAAGTTCCTGGGTATGCAGATATGGCCACTAAACAGAGAAATAAGGTTCCTTAGAAAACTACTGCTATTTYCATCAGCCATTTGGACTTGCCCTTTCCAAGTCTGGGGGATCTTTTTTCCCTTTTATTATCATCACCATCCTTTTTAAATGATCCCAGAAGCAGCTCAGCCTTTGCAGCACTCAGAGGCAGATTTTGGTGGTCAGAACTTCTTGCTGCTGCTGAGTTATCCTGAGCAGTGCTAAGCATCCTGCCCCAGCATGGAGCAGTCATCCCAGCCCAGGGCATTTTGGGTGTGTTATCAACTACAGCAACATTTATCTGATAGAAATCCAAAAAAACCACCTAAATCAAGAAAACAAGCAAACAAAAGCTCAAAAAACTTTTCTGCAAGAAGCACACAACTTTTATCTGTCTCTGTCGCACTGTCTCACACTCCTTTCCCTTTCCTTTTTTCAGAATAACCCTTCCTAACCTAAGGCCAGGATGAAATGGTCAGAATGTATTTATTACAAACAGGACCACCAAATTCTGGGATCTTTCCAGGCTCTCTGTGTCCCTACAGCCCCAGTTGTCACCCTGGGGGTGTGAGCATGCTGACAGCCTCAGTCTGCCAGGGCAGAAGTTGAAGCCACAACAGGAGGACATTTCTTTTCCCCAGCCCCTCCCTCCCTGCAGCAGGTTTTGCTGCCCCAGATGCTCCCCTGATGCTGCAGGCTGTGGCACTGCTGTGAGGCAGGGACACAGGGAAGGATGAGCAGCAGCCAGCAGCACAAACACCTGGCAAACAGCAGCATTTTGGCACACCAGCTAAAAACACACTTTCTCTTCTCCACAGGGTGAATCCACAGATAAAGGCAGGAGGTGCCAGAGCTCTTCCTCAGGCCTGTGTTCACCCCCTTGTCATTAAAGATATTTCTAACAATGCTGGTACAGTGGTTGGGGCCTTGGTTTTATGAAAATCCACTGTTTTCTCTAAAGCATTTACAGCTAATTCTGGTGCAACCTCACCCACCTTCCCAGTGACAGCAAAGAKCAGTCCAGCCTCTCCCAGTGCAGGGCCAGAGGGGTTTCACAGGACCATTAATCACCCCCTGCTCAAGCAGGCATGGGAATGCAGAGTGCCTTGGAGCTCAGTGAAGTCCCTTTGCTGCCACAGCTTGGCAAACCAGCCCTCAGCTGAAGAGAAGAAAAGCAGTGAGGAGGAAGGTGAGTGGCTGATAAAAGCCAGCCAGCAATCCTCCTCACATGGAACAGTGATTATTCAAAGTCTGTCCCTCCAACCCATCCGTGTGGGAGTGAAACACCCAGCAGGGCAAAGTCCCCCAAGGGCCAGGTCCCTCCTTCTGCACCAGCACCCCCCCCTCACCTGTTTTATTACCAACCTCCACAGACAAATTACCAACCATCAACCTGCAAAATGCAGGAGGAACCACCTTTCCACCTTCTTCCTCTGACCTTTTGCTTGTCTGCCTTGTGCCAGAGCAGCCTGCCTCTGATCAACAAAGCCTGGCCACCCAGGGGTTTGTTTCCAGCACATCTGGCTCAGTAAATGACACGGGTGAGGCATTCAGTCTCTTAGGACAATCCTGATTTGTGGCACAAGAATTAAGGCAATCCATCCTGGAGAGAGGGCCTCTCACATTCAGGGCCTCTCTCTGGAGGCTGTGCCCACTGAAATTCAAAAGCTATCATCTCAGACTGATATTTTAGTAACCAAAACATCTGTCCTTTCAGATTTTTTTTTAAATGTTAGCTTTTCTTAAAAAAAGAARAAAGAAAAAACAATTGCACTAATTATATGCTAGTTTCCACCACTCTAGCTGTAGTTCATTGGAGAGGTTTTAATCTGTTTGAGGTTTTTCACTTTCCTGCAAGTTGCTTTTTTAAGCCCTTTTATGTTCTGTGGCTTTTCTCTACGATCTATTTATAGAAATACACCTGTGCTAAAGGGAAGAGAACTTTCTAGCATTTCAAGTAAATGTCTAGCACTTGGTTTGAAGTGCAAAGCTAGAAGATTATCAATGTAAGTGGTATGATTATATGCAAATGAAGTGCAGTTTTTATTTCCAAAGCCTCTCTTTTCAAACTTGTGTGTGAAGGCACTGGGCTGTGCCAGGCAGSCAGGACAAAGCCAGCCATATCAACTCAGACTAACATTACACAGCAGAAGGAATGAAGTATCTCACACCATTAGGCTCAAACACCACAACCTCTCTGCACACAAAGAAGGACAAATTCCACCCTCAGAGAAACAAGCCAAAGTGCTTTTYCCCCTGGGGAGTAAGCTGGGGTTGCTCACATTGCAGCATCCCCACCTTCTGCAGCACCCAAGACCCTGAGGATGAATCAGTTGTATTTTCAACATTAATCATATGCTGAGAGCAGGGGCTGATAACCTGCATGCTATAAGGGAAACAAGGTACAACTGATTGAACTCACTCCCATCACTGTTCTCTTCAGATGCCACATTTAGGGATGGCCAATTCTCTGAGACAAAGACCACTTCTGCAGTGCAATAAATAAGGAAGTTTGCTCAGTTGCCCTTCCCAAAGGATGACAGACAAAGCCATGTCTTCAMAACATTTTCTTCAGCAGCATAAAACAAAGTTCTCTCTCTCACAGGTCTCAAAGGCTGGCTATCTTACTGAAATAAAAAGTTCAGGAGAGATGAGAACAAAATGAAGCTCATAAAGTAACCCACAAGTGCAATGTAACAGCTGTTACTAAGGTGTTATGATARTGATGCTTACACAAATACATGCACRTGTRTTTTTTCATAYAYACACATGGGGAGAGAGGRCACCACACCAGGGAAAAGTCAAGCTCTGTTCTGATGCCTCTTGTCCAACTCAKGTGATGCCTTTTCCTTGGTCTTACAATTAAGAGCCAGACACAGTTAAAGSATAAAGGGTTTTTTATCTGGGTATTTAATAAGGATCCTCATGGTGCAACACTTTGCCAAGGTGCAGCTCGCTGAAAGGCACACACTCCATAGATCACACATACAATTGTATAGACCTTACAAATTAGCAKATCTAACAAASAATGCTAATGAGAGGCTTGAAYTAAYAGCATKATATTTGTCCATCCCAAAGTATTCTTCCCTTGATGGGCCTAATTCTGGCTTACAGGATGTATTTTAGGGGGGACCTGGGCTTCTCAAGCGTGGGGACTGTCAGGTCTCCAGCTGTGAGGCCTTTAGGATGTTTGGTCTTTTGGCCTAACAGAACACCAGCACTGTGCTGAGTTATCATTGAGGAATTACAAAAATGCATGCTATRGAGCACTGAGAATACATAAAAGGTAAATAAAAGAAAAGGCAAAAGCCCATGATGGCATCCCATGGACATGAGGTACCCAAAGATGGCACTGTGGAGCAGCACTTCCCCCAGCACCGGCACCACCCARAACTGAGATGCTGGAGTGGATGTGGAGATCCCTCCCAGCATTTTTTTTAACCATTTCCCCTTCTGTCTCAGCCACACTCACTTCATCTCCGTGACAAATCACTCCATGGTTCAAACTGAGACCTTTGCTGGGAGCTGTGTGGACACTTGGGACAGCAGCAATGTTGATTGACAGCAGTTCTCACACCCTCTCATCCCTCWGTGCCAGGTTAGGGGACACAGGTGGGGACATCAAGAAGCACACCCCAGCAGTACATTTGGGTGGTGATGGAGGAGTGCCACTGTCTGCAGAAACCACCWGGAAAACCAAGCCAGGCAAAGAGGAGAGCTGTGGGTGTGGTGACTGCCATCAGGTGAGATAAAGCCAGCCTGAGAAACAGCCCTCAGCTGGCAGCTCAAACACCTTGTCCCTGGGACAGGAACCATTCTGGCCGTGCTCTCAGGGACCAGGACTGGCCCCACTTCTCTGCAGTCCTTTCAGACCTGCTTTGAGAGGGGCCTTATTGGTGCACTGCTCTTAAAGCAACTCAATGTGCTTGGCAGCACATGAGTTAAAATGGGGATGGCCCTAAGTGCAAAGGTGACATGCATTCATGAAACAGGGCACATGTCAGATCTGGAAAATGTTCCTTTYAATAATCATCATGTAACCCTTACCATTGCAGTTATATGTTTGAGTGAGTAGGGCTTTCTTTTCAGAAAAGCCAGACCCTACACTGAGGAGGGGTGCGTGAGGAAAAGCTGAAGAAAATGGAAAAAAATGTACTTTCCACACAAGTCAGCTCCTTCTCAAAGCAAGCCATTCAGAGAACTGAGGCTTTCAGAAAGTTGTAGCATCAAGAGTGCAGAAACCTCGCAGAGGAAGCAGCTCCCAGCCCTGGTGCCAGGCTGTCTGTCTGAAGTACAGGAATGACTGTGCAAGGCACAACTGCTCTGCAGCTGCTGCTCCTTTCCTGCACTGGCATCCCTCCTGACCAGTGGTGGCTGGTCACTGTACTGATGGTCAGGGCTCAGGTAACACGTGGTGGAATGAAAATGCAAAGGAAATAAGTTTCATTTTGTGTTTTGTTACCTAGTGCACTACAAAGGCTGAGAAGAAACTGTTTTCTGTGGGGAAAAAATCTAGATAACATCACTTATCAGTTTATATAGTGAAGATGGGTGAGCATTACACAACTCTGATCTGATTACTGCCTGTGTCAGGAAAAAAAATAGCGTGCAACAACCACGCAGCGGCACTGGAGCGGTGAGGCAGAGCACAWACATGTCCTATTTAACTGCTCCCACAGGAGCCTGAGTGCTCAGGAGGCCTGCTRGGAGCTGTGTGGGCTTCTGCACAGGTGCTGGGTTTGTATCCATACCACTCCTGATCATTAGTTCCTTCTGCTGGTTGATGTGAAATGAGCTGGCAGTTTCATTGCAAGCCTTGGTTTGAGCMCAGCTCCTGTTTCCCCTGGCAGTGCCACGGCTCAGTGAGCATGGCAGCTTCAGCAGCACAGCCCAGCCCTGCTGAGCAGCCACAGAGCCCCTGGCCTGCAGCTGGCACAGGTGGCTGTGCTGGTGACCCTGGGGGCAGACTGCAAAGCTCATGGGTGCAGGAAGCTCTGTGGCTATTCTTACACGGTTTCACTAAAGCTGAACTTGCAGCTTGRCTGGCTGCTCCTTCCTACAAATACCCAAGAAAAAATCTATAGCCCATTGCTAAGCCCCCCAACCAACTGCTTTGGGCACACACAAGCTCTTCTGTCTCTGCCTAGAGGAGGAATGGACTGGCCATGAAGCACCAGTCCTCACTGGCACCTGGCTGGCACTGGCCATGTCTAACTGGCATTTTTTCCTCTGGAAGACCAAACTGAACTGTGGAAAATGAGATTGTCAGCTGTGGGTATCTGAAGTTACTGAGGAGATGGCACCCTGCATGCTTGGTGTTCTCATGGTGARCTTCTGAGTCAGACACAGCTGCAGGTATTCTGGAATTTAAAGTGTCATTCCCATGATTTTGCCTACTCAACCATATTAGTGTGAGAATGGCTGCCCACCAGACTGCCTGGTTCCTCTCCTCTCATCACACAACCCTGACAAGCCTYTGTAAGGGTTCTCAGATGTAGAGATAAACCTCCCCTCGTAGCTGGCCAGCTCAAAAACACCTTTTGCTCCACCTGGGCTGCCTTTAAGTCTTTGCCTCATCCTGAAGAGGCTCAGTGTGGCTGTTCCCTATAAAACACAGCAGTTCCCAGGTTTTCTACTTTCAAGTTTTGCGCTCTCCTGAACCCAAAAACTGGCTCCATGTGAAAAAACACAACCCCTGAGCTATTCAAAGGTGCCACAAAGCTGCAGAGTTAAGATAGCTCACTGTTTGCTTTGACTGCTTCTGAAGGTGAGGAAGAGGGTACTGAGCAACCCAAAGAGCTGGAGTGTGCAGTGCAAGGTTTCCAGATAAACAAAACACTGTACTCCAGCCCAAGTGCAAACAACATTTTTAAGCCAATAGTGAAAATTAAGCTTGTTCTTTTACTTGTTCTTTATACAGAAAGAGCATCACAGTACATCTTCAGGTAGGTGAGAGCATCACGAGCTCTTGGCAGAGTTTTCCTTTCCAGGGTTTTTCTGCTGCTCAGCTGGAGTTAGATAAAGTCTCCAGGAYCTCACCTCGTTAAAAAAGGCAGCAAATCCCTTTTGGTTTAACAAGCTGTGGTAGCTTGCTGAGAACAAGACTGGTTGGCCTAACTCACTATGGCCATCCAGTCTTTGAAACCTTCAAAAAACACACCAAAATATCAGAAACTGTTCACAACACAGCCTAAAAGACACCTTAGAGTCAGGTGTCTAAGCTCATCAGCTTTCCAATTACCCACTGCATGCAGCACTCTTCACAAGGACAAGGACAGTTTGTTACTCACCTCCTRAGCAACATCTTTTTCTGACTCCTTTTACTCTGGATGATTAAATCTTGTTATCTGAGATGATATTTTGCTGCTGTCTGGRAGAACAAATCACACATTCATTCAGAATGGCCCAGAAACACCTTGGACACTTCCTCTRAATTTTGATTAATTTGCATTTGAGCACCCTAATTCTAGATCTGAGGCCCAACTCATTCCATTCTGGCCATTAAGTACAAGCAAACACATAATTTAGACATTTGTGAAAGCTGGACAATATATTCTCCACTTAAGAAGAGCAGAAGAATTCATGAATGTGGTTTTCCAGCGGATGAACATGTTTCCTCTGAAAGAGATTTTGATTCCTTGAAAATGGCAGATGCTGGTGCCTGACTTAGCAAGAGCAGCACTTATTGCACCAAGAGGATAAAAAGTAAAGAATGTTCAGCAAACTTTAAAAAAAACCAACCAACCAACCAAAAAACCCCACTCATCTTTGCCAAAAACATTATGAATTTTTTGGGCATACACTTCCTTTCAGTTGGATTATGGTTCCTTCAGCCACTGTCCATTTGCTAACTGGAACACAATCCTGGAAACAGATGAAGTTGTTGAGAWTCCTATCTCTGGGTAACACAGAAAGTAGGCACCCAGTGCATTTTAGTGGTTAATTTAAAAAAACCTGAAGGTRTTCTCCTTCCCTTTGAAGACCTCAGAGCCACGCAGCCACCTGGATCCCCAAAATACAGCWTTTATCAAGCAGCAGTGCTGGGTGATAAAGGCACTGGGGCACAAAGGACTCAMTGAAATTTTTGCCAGATGAACTCGGACCCAAGCTGCRAAGAGRAAACCATTTGTGAACTCTGCTCTACTGCAAAAAAACCCCCTTGCTGTTCATTTCCTAGGTCAGAACACCTCTGAGCATRTTTATGTATACTACCTGAGAAACTTCACAAGCAATCACCAGGAACAGGTGAAACAAGCCCTGATTTCTCAGSCAATAGTTTATCTGCCAGCCTGGGACTGAGTCATTCAGAACTTGCCCTCATTAAATATGCTCTAGATGGAAATTGTCCTCATTTATGCACAAAAGGCCAACCTGMAAAAGGATGATTTATGTGCACACCAACAAATGACTTGCTCACCTATGAGTGGTGAACCCCCATGTATCACAAAAAATTTGGCAGCTTAGCAAACATGCAGTTTTTGTATACAGAAATGATGATTTTTTTGTCTAGGTCTGATGCATCAAGTGATATTAAACTGGAAGTTCACAGAGCCACGAGGAATGAAACCAGTGCTGGGACTGAAGGCAGCACAAAGTACTAAAATTAATTTTTAGGCTAATTCTGGAGGATGCCTGTGGTGAGATTAAAGAAGCAACCCCATTTCAGCTGCTATGTGGCACAGAATAAGTTGTTCAAAGTTGTCACTTGGAATCGTAGGATGTTTGCTTTCTGCTAATATTTAGTTGCACTCTTAGGTTTCTTTCTGTGACTCCAGRTTTATTTCAGTCTGTTGCTGAGCTGGAGGTAGACCACAGTTCTGAGAAGACAGAAGTTGCAAAGCCCWTGAAACCTCCCAATTCCAGAATGTGTTTCCCAAATGTTATGAATCACATTGCCTTCATTTCCTCTGCCAYACAATTTTCTGAGGAGGTCTACCTAAACTTTGTTTGGGGTTCTGCTTTTTTTTCTTTTTCAAATCTAATTTTTAAATGAGATAGGAAGAAAACTGCAGGTTTTTTTCTTCTCCTACTCCTGTGGCAYGAATGTTGATGCTTCTTTTTACCCAGAAAGATGAAATTTCCTCCAAACCCAGGTTGCAATTAGAAAACTGTCACTTAGAGCTGGGTTTCTTCCTGTATTTTTCTGCAAAGGGTTGCAGCATGGCCACAAGTCAGGAGAGGTTTCTGAATGAGTTTCACACTTCAGCCAGRGAGGCTCCAGAAAGTCTTGGAAGCTCATCTCAAGAAAAGTGTGTTTTGGCTGCTGTGTGACTCCCATGTGTAAGGAAGGCATCTGTTTGCTGCCCCATGCACCTCAGTCTTCTCACAGATAAGCATTTTTTTTGCCAGCTTGCTGTTACTAATCACACACCTGAACTGCCTAAAACTGGCACATAGCCCTTAAATAGTTCAACAGCTGTGTGTGTGGAAGTAGCTGCACGTCTCCGAAGCCTCTGAGTGCTTCACTCATCTCACACTGATCTCCAGTATGCAAATGGAGCAGAAACTGGGGGGAGAAACCCTATTTTTATTACAACCTCCCCTACAACTTTCTACTTTCTAGCTCCTCCCCAGCTCAAGGAATAATTGGCAATTTGAAGGTAGCCACCACAAGCTCACAAAACCTCTTATCTGGGTGTCACATCAGGTAAAGGCCAGGCCAAACCCCCTGRCTTCAGAGAGGAATTGCTCCCCAGCCTATTTTGACTACTGACTGGAAACAGCTGAGGATTCAAATCYCTACACTTTTTCCACCTTCACTTGCCAATGTAAGTGGGCACAAGAGTGTATTTTGAGACAGGGAAACAAAAAAGAGAGAGAAGAAGAAGAGAAGAAGGATGTGGTTGGTTAAGCCGCCTAGAGAACTTGTAAGGCACGGGCTGTAAGAAAATGCTTTATTGCTCTGTTGAAGAACCTGAAGTGAAGCAACGCTGCTGATCTACTTGCTCGGGTTTGGGTAAAGTAATTCCTATTTTAGTTATTGACTTCTCTTTTTCCAACAACTTAATAACAGCATTGATTGTAGACGCTGCTTCARGCTGGTTAGATGATTGTTACTTTTAAAGTTCAAACAGCAAGATCAAACAACGTGGTGTTTAGCTTAAAGCAGAAAGATTACTGCTTTTATGATAAATATAAATCTATTCTGTTGTAATCAAAAGACTTAGGGAAAAAAAGGGTAAGAAATTAYCCAGCTACAGATGAAATCTATGGCAGGAATGGGTCCTATTGCTCATCACTGCACTGAGCCATCTTACTTTTCTCCAGTACATCCACAAGAGAATAACTTATATCTAATATGAATAATGTTCTAGGAAATAGATATAAACAAAGGATGTTTTTGCTAATGAAGCTTTCATGGATAAGAATACCCTTAGTGCAACATCTCTAATCTTAYACAGATTTCTGTGAATCCCTGCTAGAGCCAGATGAACTYGGACCCAAGCTGCGAAGAGGAAACCATTTGTGAACTCTGCTCTACTGCAAAAAAAAAAAAAACTAGCGGAGGTATTACTGTAAAACCTGTTCATTTCCTAAGTCAGAACACCTTTGCTGCCACTAAACCACAAGCTCCTGCCATGGGGAAACCCAATTAATGTTTGATGAGTTCAGAGGAAGTGGAAAATCCTCAGCAGGAGAAACTGAGAACAGATGGAGCAGCGGTGACACAGAGGCTGGAGCAGCTAAGACACRCTCTCTGCAGTGCTGTTAATTATGGGCTCTTATATTATCTCTTGGTTTCTAGGAGTTGTCTGAAACAATCCTAAAGGATATTCCTTTAAAAAACCTGTTGAAGACTGAGGAATTTTCCTCAGAAGACTAGAAAAGAGCAAACGTGGTACCTCTCTTAAGAAGGTGGAAAGGAAGGAGTTGGAAAATCCAGATCTGTAATCCTGGTTTTAGTAATTGAAAGAAATATTGGAATCACATACCAAAGAATCTGTTTGCAAGCTTGCAGAACTCAAGTCAGTGGTAAGTAAAAATCTGAACAGATTAATCTGAGAATGACTGGAATAGAAGTAATTTGACTTCCTCTGTGACCCTATCAGCAAAGGGAGATGGGGGTCAGGAGGGGGAAATAGGCTTCACACACTACCTTCAAAGAAATTCTCATAAGCAAAGGATACATGAACAGTATGAAAGCTCTGTATGATTCGTGAGTACCCACTGAGATTCTAATCAGTGTCTGCTCTATGGGGAAAATGTSTCTGGCACAATTCATCATCTTTCAGGATGAGTATTGTCAGCATTTTTACTAATAATTTGGACAATGCAGTAAAGATGATGCTCATGGAATGACTGCAAGGTTATTTGTCAAGGAAAATGCTCAAGTGAACTCTGAGCAAACATTACTTACTCTGGAACAGTTGCAAACAACTTCCGTGGATTACTCAAGTAGTGAATTTTAAATTTGAGACACTAAAATGATAAAAAAACACCATGCTTTTGACAATCAGACAATTTTCAATGTAAAGGCTCTTTTCTTGAAATTAATAATTTTCTGGAGTAATGCTACATGTAATTTGGCACTGATGAATTCTAAAGAAAAGGCACTCAGTGAGCTGGAGATACAATAAAAGTAGCACCAAATTTCAGACTTTTAGGAGTTATCAGGCACAATTTTCTGATACATTTACAAAGTACACAAAGTGCTGGATTGACAGGTGCTGTCACTACCCCAAAATGTTTCATGTCACCTGTTTTATCCCCAGGCAGATGGGTGCCCTTGGTCACTGGACACCCATGTTCACACTGAAGCTCCTGTTCCCTGTCCCCTTCCCTGTGCTGCCCCTTGGTGACAGCAGCATCTGCCCAGAGTGATCCCYTGTACACAGGGCACCAACCCAGCTCCTTGTTTTGTGTGATTTTCTCACTTCTCACATACCAAAAACCACGTGATTTTCTAAGTAGCTGCCACATATTACATKAAATTAAATCAATCCACTGCTGGCTCAAATGGATTGATTTAACCTCCTCTTGATGACCATACCAAGGTTTTCTCTTTGCTCTCATTTCTGCCAGATAAATCCACTGATAACCCCCAGCTTTCCTTTTGCTATTTCCCAAGCTGACAGTGCTGTGACAGCCCAGCTCAGGGGGCTCTGTCCAGTCCTCTGCTGGTGGCAGTGGCACCCAGCCCCTCCCCAGAGGCCCCCTCACTCCTGCAGGGGGGTCACACAGCCAGGGACAGTCTCGGTGTTGTGAATCCCCTCAGTACTCCCCATCCAGTCTGTTTGTAGCTCCCATCACCATTTCCCTACCTACTGAACAGCCTGGCTCTAAACCCTGTTTTTTCTAGTGCTATTCACTTGTTTCTAGTGCACTTTGCTGAAATGCACGGGTCTAAAATCCTCAGCCTTTCCCTTGTRTGAAAAAGTGGATACTTCATCAAAGATAAGGGTCTGGTAAGAGCTCTCAAATACTTATTTAGCAGTTTTCTTTTAAAATCTGTGTGGAGCTTAGACTCAACAGATACAGAMTTGCTTTAATCACATTTGACACTCTTTCCTTCAACAGATAGACTAGMTAATAACATCCATACTTCATAACAATTACTGGGCTGGACCTTCAGCTTTAYGTGCCTGTTCTTTCTGTAGTCTGAGCTGGAAAATAGCTGTTTCACTGAGAGGAGCMTGTTAAGCTCTGAGTGCATTCTGTGTTCAGATACAGCTCTTTCCATTATCACTCCCTGATTCCTACAAGCCATCCCACCTCTGACCTCCAGCACAATGTCAGCATTCCTATGAAATTAGTGGTATAAGAGTTGGCAAAATGCAAGGCTATTTCCTCAGCTGTTCTCTGTTTCTCTATTTTTAAAATATTTTATTTTAGCAACGTAAAAAAATATCTTTCACTAGTTGGTTTTGGTTTCTTCAGCAAAATTTGTCTCCATTTGGCAGWGCTTAAGAGCTGTCACTTTTCATCATCCAAAGCAAAGTTCTCCTCTTGATCAAACTCTTCTTAAAACATCTTCACATACTCCAAAAATTTCTTTTGAGCCACTCAGTTGGCTGAACTGGACTGGGAATTCAACTACCAATTTCTTCTGCTTTATTAGGACTTTTTGTGGTTTTGATTTAAAGAGGTTATAAAAAGCACTTCTAAGGCAGAGTTTGTTAAAGCATATGTATAATTTTAAGAACAGTGATAACATTCAAGGCAAATGAATTTTTTTTTAAAGAATTGCATTATGAAAATGTCATGGCTTCCACTTGCTTATCTTTGCTGGATTATCTAAAATGATCAGTTAAAATGTAAAGTGCAAATTTAAACAATGCTGAAAGTTGAGCACAAGTGAAGAAAAGCGCACTTACTCATTTTGCACCTAGATAAAAGATCAGTCTTCTTAAGGTGACCTTTTAAAATACTCCAATWGATATAAGAACTGTATAAAACTAAAATATCATATAAATGTGGGTACAGTAAAAGCACAGCAGCAAAAGCTGCAGGTGGGAGCATGGGGATTCAGATATAAGAGTAAAATCCCAACTATCAGATCAGCATACCTTAATATGGAATAATAATTCATTAATTTCTGTGCAGCAACAAAACTAAGCAGAAGTGTTAGGGAAATTTCAACAGGTGTCCAAATTATTAAAGATAGCCAGTAGTCTTTAGAGGTTTTGAAAATATTTGTTTGAAGGAGTCAGTCTCTTCAATACCTGAATGGGATTTTCTTATGTGGGATGACAATCAGCGGGTGCTGACTTCTTTCCCCTGAGAATCAAACTCCCTTGGAACATATCAAGCCAGTCAAATTGGACACAAAAAGCTGTGTGCTTGAAAAGTTTCACTTTCCATAATAGACAAAGGCTGATCAAGTTCCAGCTCAAAACCAAAAAAATCTAGAATTGTGTTTGAAAGTATCTTGGTTTGGCTTTATCACGACATTAACTTTGAGTCTCACACATTTCCAACCCGCTCTCTTTGTCATTTCAGGGGAGAAATGACCAACAGCAGTGAGAATTGCAGTTTTACAGCCATCAACAACTTGGCATGGAYCGTGCAGCTGGGCATCTCCATCCCCACCTTCATCCTGGGGCTGGTTCTCAACATCCTGGCCCTGTATGTGTTCTGCCGCTTTTGGAGAAAGCAGACCAAGACCTCTGTGTGCATGATCAGTCTGGCACTGGCAGATGTCCTGCTGCTCCTCTCGCTGCCACTAAAGCTGTACTTCTCTGTCACCACGATGCCTGGGCTGCTGTGCTCCCTCATACAGGCTCCTTACTTCGTCAACACCTACACCAGCATCTTCATGATTGTCTGCATCACTGTGGACAGGTACATCTGCATCAGGCACCCGTTTAAAGGTCGAGCAAACCAATCTCCCAAGTGGGCTATCTTGATTTGCTGCTTCATCTGGGCAGCAGCTTGGATCTGCAGCATCCCAATTTTTGTGTTTCACAAGAACGAACCTATCAAATGCTTTCACAACATGTCAGACCAGACATGGAGCGTCCCCTTCATTGTTTCTGTGGAAATAWTTGGGTTTCTCATCCCGCTGGCAGTGATGGTTTTCTGCTCAGCTCAAACCATCTGGATTCTGCTGAATCACAAAACGAACGTAGAAGAAAGCGGCTCCTTGCGAGTGATCGTCATCAACCTCGTGGTGTTCCTGGTGTGCTTCACACCCGTGCACCTTGGCATCTGCCTGCAGTGCCTGGTGAGGCAGCACATCATYGTGGGCTGCAGGATGAAGCAGAACATCAGCCTGTTCCTCCAGGTGTCCATGACACTTGCCAACCTGAACTGCTGCTTCGATGCCATCTTCTACTATTTTGCTGCAAAGGAATTCTGTAAGAAAGCACACCTGAAAAGGGTCATTGAGCTGTGTTCTGTCTTTAAGCCCTGTGCCATGCTATGGGACTGCCAGCAGTGGGACAATGCCCCTTGCCAGGACACTGACAATGTTATGCCTGACATGGCAGGGACAGTGCTATAGGGAGAAGGACAATGCATTTCCAGTGAATGCAAATCTGTTCCATATTTTACTTTCCCTTTAAAAATGAAGGAGAAAAAAGTTAGATTAAGCAACCAGCATTAGCAAAGTGACAGACTGACGCCAAAAGAAGCATTAGKAGCCTTTGACAGTATCTACAAAATGTGAAAATCTTGCCAGAGGAAAACTAACCAGATCATGAGAATGTCATTTAACACCAGCTTTTGTCATTGCTGCACCAGTTTTCTTYTTACATATGTGATCAGAAASGTGTTGCTAAGAGCAAGTTCAGAAATAACTATTCATAACCTTCCTAACTTAGAAAGTATCTTGTCAGCTAAAAAGCAGTATCCAGCCAGAAGTCTGACTGCAGAAAGTCCCTGTTGGAGCTCCTCTTTGCTGCTTTGGGCAGCTTGGCCAGCCTGGGACAACAGTGAATCCTCCCTCCTGGAAGCATTATAGGCTGCTCAGGGCTGTTATGAGGGACTGCAGTTTTTGCTCTTTCAGGGAGGACATGCTGCCCAGAGTAGAAATCCAAGGTACTGTAGMTGCCCAGRAGTGTGGGTTTTTGCCTGCTGGGGAGAGTGGGAAAGTTTGAAGGGGTGATTGGTCTGAATGCGGGCCTGGSACCTATGGATTGCTGCCGTGTGGTCCCTTTTGAATTTCTTTGTATTTGATTGGTAGGTCCTGGTTTGTCTATGCCCAGGGCAAAGGTTTTAAGAATGCTCTCTAGCTGTACTCTCTGCTTTTGGAGGCAGCAGCTAATAAACTGCTATACTCTAAAAGTTGCTGTCCCTTTTTCCTCACCCCGGAGAAATCCTTTTATGTTAGGGAGTTTTCCCCCTTCCCTCCTTCCKGCAGGGTTACGATAGCAGGAGGGAGAGAAGAAAGGTATTCTGTCTCTAACAAGGTACTACCTCARGTACCAGCCATTCCTGAGCAACAAACTTTCCTGATTACCTGTGCTGAGGAATCGTCGTGGCTTTCTCCTGCAATTATAAATCAGGTTTTGCCCATGTAAATCAAAACAACCCATTCAAATATGAGACTTAGAGAGGACTGAATGTGTTGAGCTGTGTTTCTTCATCACTGCATTTCTATCAAAGACATAACACATGCATGAAATTCTTCTGCCTGTCTTCTCATGCTCATTGGAGCAGAGGAATTAAGAAAGCAGGCCCTGCATCACAGATTAGGGAATGATCAATCTTCTCCTCTCTCCCAGCTAGAAGACTGGACCAGCTCTATCCAGCTCATTGCTTAGGGAAGTCCTTCCAGCCTGTACTGTACACTCCTCTAACCATCTCTGGGCTTGGCTGGTAGTCAAGTTTCTGGGGTAGGTATTTCCTTTATTCAAAATGTGAAAAGAAATTACCTTCTCTSTGTGACAAAATAAAAAGAAGGGGATCCAGTTTTGGAACAACAATTTGCTGTCCATCAATGTCCATAGAAATATTTACTGTACAAATATTTACGTGTAGGCAGGTGCACGTATCTTAGTGGGCCTAATATGAACATTTTAAAGCTTGTTAGTATTAAAAGTATGACCACAGCTGAGGTGAAGAAAGATTTTTCTCATCATCTTCACTTTCTGCAAATGAACAAGAGAAAGATCTTTCCAAAACAGTAGGTCTTCTAAACATTATTTGTTGCTGCCTTGAGTTCTCAGAAACTTGCAGAGTTTCAATATGGATTAACCTTTCTTCTTCACACCTTTTACATTACTTTGCATACAAGATATGTGTGTGAGGAAGAAAAAGTTTTACTAAATGAACTGTACATGTGAAGTGCACGATTTGAAAATACATTTTAATTTCCCAATTTGACAGCACTATGAAATTCTCCTCTACCTGCACTAGCTGCCTAAAAATTACTTGGCAGCAGCAACTGTGACCCATCACACAAGGCTGGGATTATTAAAGTTAGGGCTAATTAAACTGCAATAATGGGCAGTTATGGAGCCACTGCTCTCAAGGCTCAGTCTGCTCCTGGCTGCAAACCCAGAATGCAAAATCTGGAAGTTAAACTGGACTATTTCCTTCCCATTTATTGCTACCACTGCCACTTCCTTGTTGGTCTGAAATGTTTTTCTGCATGATTTCATTTGTCTAAGTTTTGCCTGTCGTGTAAGTCAAGGAGAGCAGCCTCGCTAAGCGTGCTTGAAATTTGAGAAATGAAATGAAATGAAATGAAAATGAAATTAAGAGAAAGAAGGAAGCAAGCCCAGCTGTGCTGATTTTACAGCCTCTTACAGTAGTCCTATTTTTTAGCACAAAAAAGCACAGGTCTTTTGAGCAAGAAGGTGTGACTTTCAATTCACTGCTTTTCAAGATGAACTTGCATTCAAACAATACACTTCAGTCCTGCCTTTGACCTGCAGCTAAGAATACAGTGCTTTCTAAATCAGGATTTTACACACAGGCTCCTGTGGGAAATCCACAGTTAACCCTGGAGCATCTCCAGTTGTATTTTTATACCAGGACAAAGCAATAAAAATCCTTGTGCAGGTTGAGAAGATACACAGAATTCTGATGATGAATGAAACTGAAAAGCATTTGACATTTTTAAAAGCCCAWATCTTCCTGAGCTGATACCCAGGTTCAGTGCAACAGAAGTGGTTTCTTCTTTCTTGATGTTATTCTTAGTGCACAGAAAAGTGATGGAACCCTGAATGTGAAYCCCTCACATACTCAGGTCTCCCCTTTGACTGCAAAGTCAAAAAAGCACTGTGTTAGTGGAAAAAAAATTAAAATCAAGTGCTAACCAGAAACACCAAAAACAACGCCTTTAAAAATTACATTTTCAGTTCTGCTGTTTTCTGTGAATTGAACAAAACCACAATTGCACAATTTACCATGGATCTTACAGAGGTGATGTATTTAACATTTTTTTTTTCTGGACATAACCATTTCAGGCCACAGGTGAGAATATTCACAAAACAAATTTTGTTTTTTATGCAATTAAACTTCTCCAACTGGGCCAAACCCCACAGGTCTTCACAACATGGAAGAGAGCTGATTTTTCTTGAGGGCATTTTTATCAATGGCAGCTGACTCCAGTATTCTACAATTAGCATTTGTTCAACCATCAGTGTGATTCCCCAAGCTGTATTTTATAGACTCACACAACTGAAAGACAGAAGAGCACAAAAGTAGTTTGGGCAAAAGGGAAAAAAAGCCAATCTCCAATGAAAACAAACAAAGAAAAATTCTCAGTAGGCAAAACCCCATAGGATTTGTTCCCCAAATTCTTTTCCTGTCCCTTAGCCTGGTGAGTTATGTCATCTTCATTTCCCTGCTTGAGCACAGAACTCAGTGACACTAATTTCTCATGCTATAAAAGTACCATCAAAACAATGCTGGAGKTTTTGAAAAGTTCTATTGCCCAGGAARTCACTTCTGAAAGATTTTCAACATCAAAAAAGAGAAAATTCAACTGGTTTAATAGCAAGTAGAGGATCTAATGTATGAATTTTTCTAGCCTTCATAATAGTGCTTTAATGATTGCATGATTTATGAGTTTGAAGGCACCTGACGGAGGATCTAAGCCTAGGTCCAAGCACTGTTGGTCTCCTGCCTTCCCACAAGTGACCACAGTGAGCACAGATGGACATGGGCCCTGTAGAGTCAGTCCAGCATCTTTTCTCTATGATTGAATACRTTAATTAAAAATATAAACCAGACAGTTTTCCATGTGAGGACGAACAACCACAAAGAAAGCTTCATAAATGTCACTCCAGTAGTTTGTCATATCAAGTMATTTCAAGTGTTCAGGAAACTTCAAGGTGAGGAGAGCAGCCATCTCCCTGCCTGAGGCAGCTTCTAGATCACGAAAAGAAGCTGACATGGGTTGAAAGAGTGAGGCTGATCTTCAGAGAGCCATCACCCCAAACCTCACCGTGGTRTTTCACTCAGGGGTTGTTCTGCAACACCACAACTTAGCCTGCCTCAAACACATGCAAATGAGACAAAGTGAGGCTACTCAAAGGTGTAGACTTCTGTCTGTCTCACCAAAGTGGCTTTGCTGAGGTTTCCCCCTCACAAGCAGAACATTTTCCACTTTAGATTAATTGCTTTCTCTGAGTCTTGGGCTCTCCACCCTTCCACCCAAACACAAGGACAGGAGCTGTGCAGGGGCAGTGTCCTCTGAGGAACTGGCAAGTCCAGCAGGGGCAAACAGAGCCCACCCAGCTCCTGAGGTGACTGTCACCTGCCCTGGGAGCCTGCAGGGACCTGCTCAGCAGCACAGCACAAATGACAGCAGCTGGAACAGTCCCTTTATGGAGCCAGGGGGGCAGGGAGACTCTGCTGCCACACACCAAAAGGTTTCCCAAGGACTTCCCAAGGAACTGTCTTGGGAAGACAGTGAAGAGGGGCAGAAATGTGCTTGCCCTGAGCAAACTGAAAAGAAACCTGCCTGTCTGTTATTTACACAACAGTACAGATGGGAAAGCTGGCTTGGCTGGGTTTCAAGTTAGTGTGCTTTGCTGAACATGTGGAGAAACACAAACACCACACACACTGTTCTGGCTGCTCTCCTGGCTCTGCCAAAATACAGAGCCCAGAGAGAACAGCCAAAGGCTCAGTTACCAAAGGGGCAGCAGCTTCTCTTGCTCTTCAGCTGTGTGTGTGCAGGGGGAAGGAAGGCCAGAGGAAGAGGAGCAGAGGATGCTGCAGCAGAGYGGCTTCACCGAGGGTGAGCTGAGCCTGCTGTCAGGGAAAGCATCTGCTGGGGCAGGGCAAGGGGGCTGCAGTCCAGAGGCACAAACCTGCTCCCAGAATAAAAATCCCATGAAGTACAGAAACCCTCTCTTTGACCACTCTTCTTGATCAAGGCAGGATTTTGGGTATCTGCCCAGAGGTGTCCCCAAGCTGCTGAGTGTGTACCTGCCCTGTACCCTTTGTCACTGCATCTCACACTGTGGCTTTCTTTAGCTGCTTTTGCAAACCCCTTTTGTAAACAGCTAAAACCATTTCTCCTCTAAAGGTGTGTGATAAACAGATGAAACCAAAACCTACCTATATATTTTTAAAGTTATCACATTAGKTGATGGCTCCCATGCTGCTTCTGAACACCAAATTAAATTATTTTCTGTTGGCAAGAAAGCTATTTGCATTGGAAAGCCACTCCTGATTGCCACAACATGGCACTATGTCATGAGCTCTCACAGTTCTGTAACCTCCACGTCGGCTTGAAAACTGCAGAGAACTCAAACATCCTTCCACACTGATACGTCAGGTTCAGGCCAGCAATCTTTTTAACATCAGGCCAACACAGAGAGTAAAGCATGTGTTAGCACAGCTGAAAAGACTAAGAAKAGTCATATTTGTGTAGTGCCTTTGTTCTGAGGAAGTCAGGATGACTGAGAGCARGAGATACAGTCCTGTGCTGCACAGATGCCTCTCCAGCTCCTGCCACAAACATGGGAAGCACAAAGGTGAATCAGGAGGGCAGCAGCCAAGCAGCTGGTGCAGTTCAGGCCCTGCAAGGTGATTCTGTGTTCCTGGAGTGGCACAATTTATTGCCTTTGGCCCTGTCAAAAGTTTTGCTTTCATTTTTTTCATTTTAAAATATAAAAGAAAGAAATGCTGGCAGTACTCACTGCAACATATGGCATGACAGAGGGCTCACCAGAGCCAAATTCATGCTGCACCTGTGGATTTTTAATTCATTCTTTTTTWAATCACTGTCATTTCTGCCTTACCAAGAAGTCTGAGGATTGGCACTGCTTTTTCCAGCACCCATTGCTCCAAGGCAAGGGCTCATCCTGGCTCAGTAACTGAGTCAGACCTGCTGTACATCTGCAGAGGGGCACCATCCACATKGTCTCATTTACACCCCCTGACATCCATCACTGCAACAACCCCTCACCCAGCATCTGCAGCCTTTCACTCAATGCCAGTGTCCTTTGTACCCACTGCCTGCACTGGAGGTCACAGTGCTCACCATTTAAAGCAGGAAGGGCAGTGCTGTGGGGAGGCAGGGCATGCKTGCAGACCTCCTGACAAGTCTCAAAGCTGGCCCATGATGCAGGTGTTCTGAAACAAACACATCCTGCTATTTMTCTTCTCTCCCCAGCTTGGTGCTTCTGCAAGTCTTCCTTTAGCCAGGTTTTCAAGCCCCAGCTCTGGACACACATGCAGTGGCCAGTCTCCTGTGGGGCAAGGAGTGTCCCAGAGGCATGAGAAATGAGATTTCCCATGAGAAATCCCATCCAGGCAGCCACCTCGCAGTCAGCTCATGCCCAGAGGTGCTGCCCAGGGCATTACCTCTGGGGGAGATTTGAGAAATCAGTTGGTTTTCCCCCACTTACTGAAGCATAACAGCTTCAAGGACAGCTGGGTTTCCACCTTAAAAGAATTCGGGGAAATGTCWTTTTCTGTTCACGTTAAGGCTGTAGCCTACTCATTCCATTTTCATATTTCTGACTCCTGGRAAAACACACTTGTGAGTGAGAGACATTGTTCCACTTTGTTCCAAGTTAATCTTCATTCCAACCAAGATGGAGTTTACCCAGTTCAGTGCATGGGTGAAKTCCAGTTGTAGTTCTGGGAACTGCAAACACCACGGATGCCCATGATCACTACATCAAGATCAGAATCCAAACCCACTGTTTTCCCTTTTTAAAAATGTGACTTGGAGTAAACCCATGAAATATTCCTATGGCAGCTGTCAGAGAGAACAGAGAAACACTGCAGGTTTTCTGGTCCTATGAGGTGTATATTAAAAATGTATATATTTTATCTTTGGTGCAAGGTGCTGAAATGAAACTCGAATTTCATTTTGGCACAGCAGTGCCAGCTCCCAGTGCCCCTCTTCAGCTTCATGGAGGTGTTCTCAGCAGCTCTCTTTCAGAGCTGCATTTTGCCACACTGTRGAAAGGTTGCACTGTCTGAGGGAAACAACTGCTGCCACCTCAAGCAATGCCCCATCCTGCAGTGTCACATACAGATGTGAGTGAGGGTCTCTCAGCAGCCCCTGAAGAGCTTCTGGCATCTCTAGTCAGAAATTAATCTCTAGCTAGAAATTTAATATTTCAGCTTCTGGTTTGCCCTCAACCAAGGGCAGCTGGGTGCTCAGACATCTGGGCTCTCAGATCAGCTCTCTGTCTCCTGCAGATGAAACCATACAGATGATTATTAAGCATCTCTGCCGCCCCAATCAACTCATTACTGGAAAAGATGCAGCTGATAATTATTCCAGATGCCAGCTAGCTGGCTGCTCCTCTGCAGAGGAGAACACACATGACTGCCCTTGTAGGTTAATGAGAGTTCAGAGAACCATTAGTATCTGTATTAATCTCCTAATTGCTTGGTGTTACTGGGGAAAAAATGAAGATTGTGGTGTTTTTCTGATACCTTTGATCTGTTTATTTGCTATGTTACTATGGTTCATTTCCCCTTCACTCAGGTTGACACTGGCCAGTAATTTTTCTCATCATTTTATAGAATCATTAAAAACAAAACAAAACAACCCAAACCCATTTCTTTTAGAAGATCCTAATACCTCCACCTTGAACCTTTTAGACAGTGCCTTTTTTCTGCTACTACACCAAGTCCTACCCAAAGGCAAGCAATTCCCACCCAGTGACAGCAAGACTTGCTCTCAGTTCCTACAGCAGYTGAAAAAAGTCGCTGGAACACTGCAAAGTCATCAAAATAACTGCACAGCATTYTTGCAAATCTTTGTCCTTCTTTTTCCACTGCACTGGATTGTCTAAGGTGTACCCAGCAAGAAGCAGTTCCAGTAAAACCAGAGATCTGTGCATGTTTCCAGCTCTCTCCTTCTAATGTTCTGAGATCACAGTGCACAGCCAGGCCCYGTGATGTAATTGCCTTGAAACCATAGATCCCTTGGCAGCATAAAATACTAAAATCTGAACTGTGGTGTGATTCTTTTAGGGKTTTTTTTTKGTTGTTTCCTTTTCAGTGTAACAAGCCCTAGGTGTAATAAAGACAGTAAAATTGTTAGAAAAAGTATCACCTTTAAAACCTGATTCTCTTCAGGCTTTAGTASTAACAACACAAAGATACCATGAGAATTAAATCTTTCTCTTGAAAGCAGGCAGCAAGATTTGTTTTGAGTCACAAACTTCTCTAAATTACTCCAAACCACATTTGCCAAATTTACACAGCAAAACCTTCTGTTCTTTTTTCTCTTTWGAATTCCAGTGCTAGAAATTCAGCTTGGGGAATTCAGCTGGATCATCTCTCATTTATGTACAAATTCTGTGCCAGCCGAAGTCCTTGATTCACAGTTTTCTGGCAGCACAAAGGCGATGCCACAGCCAGAGGCTCCCCAGCAAGGATGCTGAGTGTGAAAACAAGCACAGGCTCCCTTTCCATGCTCATGCTGGAATGCAAATGCCTGCTCTCTTACACCATTATTCACTCAGAGCTCAGCCCAATGCTTCAAGTGTCATCACTCACAGATTTCAGTGGGAATTGCCTCTGTGCTGGCTCAATAGTGCAGGCAGGAGAAAAAGAGAAGCAAAAAGAAATAAAAATATTCTGCTGTCTCCTAGCTGCACCAAGTACCAGATCCATTACATAAAAATGTGTTCATGGTGATTTTTAGGATAGAATTCACTACCACCACTCACTCCAGCAAACCAGGTGAGAGTTCTCCCCTATGGAAAGCTGACCAGACTGAACACAGAATTTTTCAACAGAGAACATCATGCATTGTCTCCCAGCCTGCCTCCAGCCTTCTCTCCCTGAAACACCCTTGGCCACACAAGCCATGGTCTGGCTTTTTTGTCACTCACATTTAAGCTGCTGTCTCTTATTTTCTGCTGCATTCTTCCCACAGTTTGACTCTTGTAAAATTCCAGAAGTATCACCAGAGAAATCATTCATCCTGTTTGCACCCASTTCACCCACTGATAGAAACTTTTTTCAATGGCAACACCAAACGCCTTAAAAATGAATTAGAGCTCTTTGTGGCTGATTCCATCACCACACTCTGCCAATGTCAGAGTTACACCCACACCAGGCTCTCACCATCATTAGCCTGGTCTCTGAGATCTTGCTTTTTCAGTTGTCATCTGTTGTCACGAATGTTTTCTCAGTTCCTCTGACTGCAAGGAGAAGAGGGCACCCATGAGCTTCAGTAGATCTGTAAATGCCAAAAGGTCAGAGGTACGTTACCAAGAGGCACCTCAGTTTTAAAATAATTTCAGACTATTGTAAATTGCAAAGTATTTCTAAAATAGTTGATTTTTTTAAAGAGTGAGTGTCTGCAGGGTTGGGCTTTTTGCTTTCTCTTACTCTAACTAGAATTYAGAAACCAAAAAGTCAAGCCCAAAGATCGACAAACACCCTCTGCCAAGATCAGAGGTAAAACTCAGCTTTTTTTAACCATCCAGACACGAAGTCAAAGCCAAATATTAGGCATAGCCATGAAGTGGACAGGTCCTTTTGGGCAGGCTGGCAGCAGCTGTGGGGCTGCACTGGGAGCTCCAGTGGCCATGCCCTTCCCACAGGATGCATCCTGCTGTGCCTGAGCCTGGGGAGCAGCATGGGGGGCTGGGCAGGGATGCAGCCAGAGGTTTGCAGAGGAGGAAGATGTTGCAGAGCCCCCTGGGCCATGGYAGTGACACTCACAGCTGAGCTGAGGTCCTTTTAAACATGCCAGTTTAAACCTARCAGCAGGCTGTTGTGAATCATCAGGTGCTGACATTTCTTCAAATTTTCAAGTTTGACTTCACTCTGTGCTGTGGTTGCCTACTTTAATACAGCCACACACACTGCATTGACAGSACCTGGCACACAGCTTCCATCTAATCCCTTTGCAAAGGTCAGAAAGTCAGAGAAATACATATTGGAAAGCAATATTAATAAACCACTCTCTGTTCCCCATCACCACAGGCAGCTGAGGACTAATACACACTGATAGTGATCCAGAGCACTTTCAGTCTCTCAGCAAGTTCAGATTTTGAGCTGGTTCTGCTCTTCAACAAAATCTTTAATTTTCCAAGTGGCTGTACCATCTAAAGTCCCAAAKACATCACAATACTTCTTCAGGTAATATAAATAAAATAATAGCAATTMCTCTAAATTTTAACATTCTGGGCAACATGTTTTTGTCCCTGGCCTTGGCTGAAATTCAAACCCTCTTCCGTTCCTGAACTTTGCACCTAAATTTTGGCTCCTCAGTGTTATATTTCAGTTCTCAAAAATGGTTTGTGGCTCMCTTGCTTGATCTGAATAATGTTCCTTACAAAACTTTCCACTTTGCTTGTCCTCTTACGTCCACCTAAAGTAGGAAGTTATCCCAGGCAGGGMAAGCAGAGCCATCCCTGTGGCACCCACAGGGCTCACCCCGAGCAGCCATCCCATCCTCCCCCTCCTGCCCTGCAGCATCCTCTGTSCTCTTTCACTCGGTGTTACCACCCTCACTGGCAGTCACCTGTCCATGGAGCTCCTTTCCCAGGTTTGATTGATGCTTGCCAGCAAGCCACAGCTGGAACTCTTCTGAGAATCTGCCCCAGATTTCCCTCAGCAGTGAGAAAAGGCTGCTTTTTYCTGTACACTGAAAGCTGTGGGATTGAGTCACCTTTCTTCTCAGGTCAGAGAGCTGAGACCTGAAGATCTCATGTACATCTGGAGCAGGAGMTCAGCTTCAGATGGTGCTAAGTTAAAGGTGAAAGCTGGCAGWAATGAAATGTCTGACGTGCAACGTGAAGAGAACACGGACATGAAAGCCCTGCCTGGGTTTCCTTCTGCCTGAGAGCTTCACTGCACAGCACCCAGACCCCTGGGTTTGCTTGCAGCAGTAGTGTGTCCCCTGAACCTCAGAGAAGACGGACCTGTACGAAACAAAACATCTTTAAACACTGAGAACACCTTAAAGCACAGCCCTTCACCACAGGCAGAGAGATTTGTGAAGGGGAGATCACCCATCTCTGAGCATGGCTCACCAGCAGGAGGGCACAGGGGGGCARTGAGGCTCCCACAGAGGCAGAGCCCCTGTTCTGCTGGGCAGCAGGCAGCCCCTGGATCCCCTGGCAGCTGGGATGAGGCTGAAGGCAAGCTGGGCTTCATCAGTGGCTGTGCACCACAGCACTGCTTGGTCTGGCTGTGGAAACTCAGCTGGATGCAAACCAAAAGCCAGCACTCGCACTCACTTTGAGGTTCCAGTGTGTACAATAAAAATGGTATTGGTGTAACCAGCATCAAACTAACAAATATAACATCACATCACACTTTTTTCCTCCCCTGCCTTGTTGCTTACATGATATTAAGAGCTGGCTGAAAATCCCTGTCCTGCTGAGTAGCAGCTGCCCCTACCAGGAGTCCCTGGGACATTGGTGTGGGAGGTGCTATTGAGCAGAAGGGTAATAAGCCATAATTATACAATGAATCCATTTGTTTGGGGTAGAATTCCAATTAAATTAGCGTGCCTGGATTTCCCTCCAAACATATATCTTCTCCTCAATCCAGAATCCTAAGAGCTCTCCTATACAGAAATGGTCAGTATTTCTTAGTTTGGGAAACAAGGTCAGGTTAAAAAGAAGAAAACAAGCACAAAAATTAGTTATTCCTTTTAACTACTCTAGAGGAACACATTTTAAACCACCAGTTACAGTTGCAGACAGAAATTTGGCTGAAATGCAGCAGGCTATGTAGATGTCATTAAAGTGCAGTTCTAGAAGCTTGGCCTCACCTTCATTTCAAATTTAATATGACTTTTCACAAATTTAAGACATCAGAAAGAATGGAAGAAACAATATTCTGGATCCTGGAACAATTTACTCCAAAGAACTAGGTGTCAACACTGAAAAACATGAACCAAACCTCATCTCTGCAAAAACCAGATTATGGTAAGAATATTAAAAAAAAAAAAAATCTTGTAGTTAAGAAAATTATATTCTACACTTTCTCCCTCAGCCCACTTAATTCAGATCACAAGCCAGACTGCTAAATCAGCATCAGTTATAGCCCTATTTAGTAGTGCTTCAGTGGTTGTGGTTGTTTACAAAAAAATGCTCAAGACCAGAGAGGTTTTAATGCTAAAATATGTGAATACTTGACTTTAGAAACGCTAACCAGGAAAGCAACAGGAAAAGGATGTGGCCTGCAAATGCTTCTGACACCAGCAGTGTCATATATTTATTCATATGAATTTGATTTTCACTGAATATTAATAAATGTGAGAAGTCAGAAGTGCAGGTGTGTCACAGTACCAAACAGCTATCAAGCTCCAATTTCAGGAAGGAAGAGGGACATTTTTTAACCCACATTGCATGTTGTTCACTAAAAACCCTTTAAAGCCATCACTGAAGGGGCATTTATAAAAGGCAGAGAATGGTGTGGGCTCAGTCTGTGCACATCAGCCCTCTGAGGCAAGCAAAGCATGGAAAGTGCAGGGGAAAGATGACACAGGGGAGAGGGCAGGAACAGCAGGGAGAGGGCAGGAACAGCAGGGAGAGGGCAGGAGCAGCAGGGAGAGGGCAGGGCAGCAGGGAGAGGGCAGGAGCAGCAGGGAGAGGGCAGGAATAGCAGGGAGAAGGCAGGAGCAGCAGGGAGAGGGCAGGGGCAGCAGGGAGAGGACAGGAATAGCAGGGAGAGGGCTGGGGCAGCAGCTCTCCCTTTCCTGGTTGAAACCCAGGCTTTGGGCTTTTTTGTGGAGCCACTGGGCTCCTTTCTCTGGGACCACATCTCTAACTTCGCATACTCAAATCCTGCAGAGAGAGGCTGGCATGAAGCTCTCCCTGCCCTACTTCACACAGCCTCACCCCAACGGAAATGTTATTGAAATTAATCAGAAAGGCTGAAAGACTCCAGTTAATTAGGTGATCACATACATAAAAAACACGAAAGGAAATAAATCAACATAGTTTARTATTTCTTTTGCTTGTTATTACATACCATCAACACAGTTTCAACACTGTAGTTAATTCTGAATAGGAAAGGGCAGACAGACAATTTTTTTTTTTTTTTTGAGAAATGTAGGGTTTCTAGAAGGTTGTGAACATCCAGCCATAGTTGATGCAATTTTGGCCTTCCTGGGCTAYAGACAGAGCTGGGCCCCAGGAAGGAACAGGTGAAAAGTTGTGTGTTGGTCTTSGATATCTGGGTCTGGAAAACTACACTCCATTGCAGGTGTCTTGTATAACCTTTGGAAAATCCTTCTTATTATCTCCTCTTCAATTTCCCACACATAAAATGGAAAAAAAGCCAGACCCTTCGACCCTTCCTGTGCTGGTGCTGGCAGGACAAGACCAGAAGAACAGGTACATTGAGGACAAAAATCCCCAACCTTGGCTGTGCCCAGAAGAAGGCAAAGCCTGTCATAGTGCATTGAATTGTCCTGTGCAGAAACCTAAATCACCCTAAATGGCACAAACACCACACCTCATCAGCACAGCATACAGAAGGGATAGCATTTGATAAACAGGTTGTAACATTAGCAAAGCACTAAACTGATGTGTCCAGCTATGGACACAAGAAGAGGAAAGAGATTTTCATTAGCAGCCAAATCCTCTGTGTGCTCTACCTCTGGTGATAAAAAGTTAAATTTTACAAGTACATCATGATACCATAAAYACATGCATTGCTGCTGGCCTGATAACATTAAAATAGACTCTGAGTTATGTTTGGCACAACAGTGGTACACACTGTTTGCATAAAGAAGCAATAGAGCAGAACACAGAGAAAGCAAAATGAATTCTAGTAAAAACATTTTTAAAAGTTTCTCTTTTCCCCCCTCAAGCAGGTCTTTTGCAAACATCCAATTTTGTAAGAATATTTCCTTATAGGAATATCTTATCTATAGAAATTCAGGAAAACAGAGATTTGTCAGCTTCTCATTGCTGTCACTGCATTTCTAACTAATTAGTATCTTAATGCTAATCATCTAAACTTGGAGGTTTGCTGTCTTTCAATTTGTGCTACCATAGGAACACTGGAAATCATGATTCAGCTGCCAACCTGAGTTTTTCTCTTCACACAGTTTTTAACTCTTCCCCTAAACTGCTGGCTCCAGGCATTTGAGCCACTTGAGACACACTTTTTCTCTTGCCTAAAAGGACTCTTRGACTGTTCTTCAGTTCATTATTTTCTTGTAATGAATTGACATTCAAAGACTTTCCCTCCCTGCTTTAAATACACCTGGCAGTTTGTCACAGACACGCTGTGCCATCACACACCCAGAAACAAGGCAAGGAAAACTGACTTTTCCCATGAAGAAGRAATGGAACCATGAGATCTGGAGTCTGATTGAGACTCTTGTGGTCACCCCACAGTACCTCAGCCAACTAAGCAGCCCAGCTGGCCCAAAATTGAGTGCAAGTGCATTTTGGAAAGGAGATTCATTTGTGCAATTATTTTCCTAGAGATGTATGAGCAATTCACCACTGTGAAAAATAAAATGAGATCKTGATCATCTTCAGTAACTGATGTTGTTTTTACTTCTCACCTTGCAGAATTCCAGCCAAAGTGCCTGTCTGATCTTGCCTGGTCAGTCAYATGGCTTGGAAGCTGGTATGATCTCTCAGGAAATACTAGATTTGTGAAAATGCTGTCTCAGCTCTTTCACAGGTAATGATAATTTGAAGACCAGTGTAGCCAATGGTTTAAGTAGAAAAAAACCACCTAAGAAGTGTCAAAATGACTCAGCCATTAGGCATAAGACACACAGGCTGTGATGTTATGCAGGGCCCTCAGCTGGGGTACRTGAGCCTCGCTTGGACGCCTGCTCTGCAGAGCCAGAGAACAACTGAAAGTGCAAAATCTGCAACACCAGAGACCGATCTCCACCAGCTTTAAATTTCACCACCCTCAGGGCACCGAGATGGAAAATATCTACCCTGCTGATCTGGACTCAGAAGCAGGAGCATCCCTAGCTGATTTCTCTGTGGAAACTGAGATATGTCTCTCAAAACACACTAGATCAGTGTAACACTGAGCATGTCAAGGCTCAAAGAGCCAGAGCAGCTCACCTGCTCTCCCAAGCAGCAGATTTAGGTCCTCCAGCACTGAAAGGACCCTTGTTCCCTGGGGCTCCCTTGCACAGCCAAGGTTGGCTGGTGCCTCCCTGGATCTTTCTGGCAGACACCAAACATCAGTGGCAAACGTCAGTGCCTGTGGTCAGAGCCCTGATTCAGCACTGCAGCTTCCTGGGCCTGGCCCCTCGGCCCCAGCAGCCACACACACACAGGCCTGGTGGCCACTTCCTCCMCAGAAAAGCTTCATTTCAGCTGCTCCTGTGCTTTGGTCTTCTCCCCCCGTAACCATCAGAGCTTGTGGCCCTCCTGTAGGCATGCACACCAAAACAAGCAGATGTTTTCCATACAAGGAAAAAGAGGTTTAGTTTTACCTTGGGACTAAAAAGGAAAAAGCCCTAGAACTTTCTTTGCTCCCCTGGCAGCCATTGGCTCAAGGCCTAGACAGAAACACTCATAGGCCTCTTTACCTGCTCTTCAGAAATGTACCTGTAAGAAATAAATGCCGCCCAGAGCTGAGGAGAATTTAGGTCCCAGTTGCACCCCAGTTGTTACTCTTATGAATTTATATTTGTCTGCCCCCAAATGTCAAATTTACCTCAGATTGCAATGCCAGTCCTTACATTTGTACCCCAGTTTATTACTCCCTAAAGGCCTCTCTGTATCCCAGTCGCCAGTCCTAACTCTGTACCTCAGTACCTGCATTTGTACCCCAGTTTATTCCCCCTAAAAACCCTTTAGAACCCCCCCCCGAACCCTCTTACCTGCTGCCACTGCCTGCCTGAGGAGCTCCATGCTGCTTTGCCGTGTTCCTCGTTGCCATTTTGTATCCATTTGTTCTCAGCCACTTCAGCAGCTCAGTTCGGCCTGTGTCCCTGCTTGCTACATCTCCACCCTCGCACCACCCATGCCTCCCCTTTCTTCCCCGTCCTCACACTGATACATCTGCCTGTCACAGCTATACCACCGCCCATATGAAAATTACCCTAACTCCCAGAGACCACCACAACACCGGAAGTAAGATTTAACCAAAATCGCAGATTTCCCGACAAAACCACCTGCGGGAGGAGAGCGGCGAGGCACCAATCTAAAAGGAAAGTACTCCTGAGGCCTTACCAAGGCCTCAACTTACCATAACCACAAAAGTAGCTGACAACCATGAGACCCCTAAACCTGAAGGAGCCAAGGCGAGTTCCTGGGATTCCTGCGAGGCTGAACTCCCGGCTCGGGAGTGCACCCCCAAGCCGAAGAAGGCCTCCTCCAAGGCGGAGCTAGTGGAGCAAGCATTCTACAGGGCGACCCCCCCATTATCTTTTAATAAAGGCATAAAAGGAGTAAAGATTTYGTCTCCTGCCCTATTTCCTTCATACCTGTTCTTTATCGGGCAGTTTGCCAAAAAAAACACCCAAATCCTTCAGAACTTAAGGGAGAGCCAGAAGCTTCTTGTGCTTTTTGGGATGTTGTAGCAAGCTGCATTGCTTGATTGTACCTGTRCTCGGTTTCTATTTTGTTCTTTATAGTTTGTAATTCTATCAGYTTATTAAACCTTTTGCTTGTAAAACACCCAAGAAGSTGCCTAGCAAATTATTTTTAGGCCATTTCTGTGAGGTGTGGCTAACCCTCAGAGGTATTGRCCCCTCAGTGAGCTAAATCCATGTCTCATTGAGAAATTCAATACTTCCCTTGCTCGTCACTCCAGGGTGAGGATTCCGGGGCAAACAGAGGCAGCGAGGACAAGAAGCTGAGCCCTTGGCTGGTGGGGACAGGTTGGGATAARCTGTCTGAGCTACAGAATAAGCTGTTCCCCCCAGTGACACACCACAGATACAGCAGGGCTGAAGCCGAGTGCTTCACTTCTCCCGTAGCCACGAGATGGAGCAGTTCAGTAACAAACAGCTCCAGAGAGCACCASATGAAGGTGATGGGACCTTTCATCCCACTTCTGGCTCACTCAGAGGCTGCGGGCAGTTCTGGATCACAGCACTGGATGCTCTCTCTTCCCAAGCAGGGCAAATACTTTTCTCAGTGGTTAGGCTATGATTTAAATGGAGAAAAAAAACCTCATCATGTCTTCACTGCACAACCCCGTGTGGTTACTGACGTGTAAACTGGAAGCAGCATCAGCCCCATGCTGACACTCTTCCCAAGAGCCAGGACCTTATCTGGCACAGCCCAGCACTGCAAGGAGAAGGTGACCTCAAGGGCAAGCACAGGGAATCAGCAGAACTTCACTGGTTGCCACTGAGGGATGTGTGTGTGTCCTGAAGGTGAGGTCTGTGTGGCAGCARTGACATGGCAAAGTCCTCAATACTACCAAAAAACTGCATGTGAAGCAGCTCCTTCATCAGGAAAAAGGCACRAGATGATGCATTCAGCATCTGAAATCATGTGAAACAGGAGGTGCTTCACACACTGGTRGCATTGGTGACACACACAGAAGTGTCAAGGACAGAGGAGAATGTGCAGAGGTCRTCCTCTTCTCCCAAGTCTCCAAGAAAAGGGACCCACACTTGGACTTGGGTGTTTTGTGAAGGGACACATCCCAATAGCACAGAGTAGAGCCTGTGCTGTGAACAGAAAGGTTCCTTGCTGCCCACTGCTTTCTCCCCCCTGCATCCCAAGTAAGCTATTAATGAACAGTGTGGGAGTCCTTCATGGGCTGTCCCAACCTTTCCATTGTGCTGCTCACTCAGATTCATTTCACCCTCTCCATCAGCCCTCAGCCTCACACTTTCTCATCTGTTCCAGTTTGAAGGGAGAGGAGCCTTTTCACCTTGTCCCAAGTGCATTTGTACCCCTGTGCATGCCTTCCTGGCCATTTCTTCCCTGAAAAATTCCCAAGGATACTGCTGAAAAAAAAAGCAGATCACTCACTGGTGGTGGCTCAGCTAACCCTGACACTGCTGCTTCCTCATCCTGCCTGTCCCAAAGCATCTCTCTCCATATGTGGAGTCTCAGGGGCTCTGGGCAGCAAGGGGACACATTGCCCAGGGACACCTGGTTTGGGACAGCCCCCAGCAAAGTGGGCTGTGCTCCTGTGGCTCAGAACATGAGGGTCAAAGAGAAAATGAGACAGAAGAAAAAGCACCAAGCATGTGAGAGGAAAACCTTGAGTGGGAAGAGAGAGAGAGCCCCTGCTCTGAGCGTTGGTGGCAGTTTCAGAAGTGGCATCTGCAAACCCCAGAGCAGGGCAGGAGCACAGAGAATGCTCTGGCACATCCCTGCTGATGGCAGCCCTGCTCCCACCATCCGGGCTGGCCCAGCCCCACACACCTCTTCATGCTGGTGCTGCCTGCCTGTGCTGTGTGTGGGCTTTTGTTCACATCCAGAATGCAGCCATGGTCACGAGACCACCACAGGATACACAGAAGTGAAACCCAGCTGAGAAATGAGATAAGGTACTATTCATTCAAACTTCTGTTGGGTTTTTTTTTCCTTTGGTGACGTTTCTTTTTTGTTTTTCCTGAAATAGAGTCATTTCAACTAAAATACCATAGGGAAACCCCAAAGGGACTATTTCTTCTCTCATTTCCTATTCCCCATCTCTTTCACAGATGCACAATTTTAATTTAAGCCAAGATAATCCTCAGTTTTAAAATTTAAGGAGTATGTAGGAGACCAAGCAAAACTTCATCTGTGGCCTTTCTTTCCCTTTTTGGAAAGAACACTGCAAACATGCATACAACAGCCAAAAAAMCCCACTTTTTTCCCACTTCCTACCTGAACAAAATCCTCACCYAACACTCTCCATGGGTATATTCCCTGCCCCCAAGAAGTATAAACAGATGTGAGAGTAAACCTTGACTCTTTTGAAACACCAAGTTGAAGTGAATATATCAGATCACCACTGAAAACAGCAATCTCTTTTTCCTTCCTGATATCATGAAAAGTAAGAGAAACAATGACAGGATTTAGTTCAAAGCACATTTTGACAACTAACACTCTACCCATGAATGCTGTGTACAATCAAAAAATTCTGTATTGGACAAAAAAGCCAAAACCAAACCAAATCAAACAAAAAAAAAAACCCAAAAAAAAAACCCAAAACCCCCCAAAACCAAAAGAACAACAACAACAAACAAAAACCAACAAACAAAAAATCCACAAAAAAACAACACACAAAATAAAAACAAACAGAAAAGAAAAAACACACAAAAAAAACCACACAAAAAAAACCCCAAAAAACCCACCCCCCCAAAAGAAAAAAACGAAGAAGAAAGGTCTGTAGAGTCAATATTTCCTTCTTGTAAGCGAAGCTTTTTTTAAAGTGTGACTCACAGAGATGTGGAGATGTGAGTCCCTGTATTTACATCCTTAAATGAGCTGTGTGACATCCTATGTACACAGTGCTTGCCTGGGGAGGCCAATGCTGTCATGGAAATCTGTGAGAGTCAAAAAGCAGCAGCACTTGGTGCTTTCTGACATTCTGACCAGCAGCTGCTTTGTGTGCRGCTCACTCCACTGCCTTAAAAGAAAACACAAAACTGCAGAATTCTACAAGCTGAGGAGGAGTAAAAAGTCAACAACTGGAGCACGAGACAGCCCAAAGGTAAGAAAATGAGATATTTCACTATGACTAAACTTTCCTTGAAAGCTCTTCTCTTGTCACAAGATCCAAAAAACCTAATTATATTTTGCATAACTTGCATTGCTGACAGCATAGCTAACATTTTTAATGACTGAACAAAACTGCCCCTTGAATTTATGCTTTATATAATATTTTTTCTGTTTATTTTTTAATAAATCTGCACAACAGACCCTAGTCTGAAACCTTTTAATCATAGCAAGAATTTTCTCAGTTAATCATCTTGGTGAGAAGCTGAAATTCTGTTTCTCTAGACCCAGAATTTTCTAGACTATCTAAYAAATTAAAAACAAGACTGAAGAGAAAGGAAAGTAGTGATGAAATCTCCTGCAGAGACATGGAAGTAAAGTACTTTGTCAGTATTTATTACTTTTCAGAAATTCCTTAATTGGCTTTTYCTCCCTTTGGCTCTCAGTGATGAGCTCCCTCCCAGCATCAGACTCACAGTGCTTCATGCTGCTTTTCTTATTTCTGTCTAAGCCAGTAACTTACAGAATCTCACTTACCTGCTATTACTGTGTCCTTAAGGAGCAAAGAACTAAATTTCCTTTTTGCTGATCTTAATCTCACTCAAAGAGATCTTAATCTCTCAAATCACAGCAAGGGAGAGTTTACCTGTGAAATACTCAGGGGGGTGACCTGATCTGCAGGACATAAACTTTGACTGCTCAGTTGACAAACAGTTGACAAATCTAAAATGGAACAGCATCAAAAACAGCAACTTGTGTAGGGAAAAGACTGGTTTGAAGTAAAAACTAGAGAACAGCAGGAGAAAGTAATTTCTTGGTACTGACAGAAAAATCTCTGACAGACTTTATTTACAGGTTCCTTTTGCTGTCATGGAACTGGCTGGAGGAAAGGATCARGTATTCCTGGGTATTTGCATTTTTAAGTGACTACAGCACTGCAGAAACCAATGAGCACCTTCCTAGTCCTTATCAGGAGAGTCTGAGGGCAGGATCAAGCCAGAACCCTTCCTCTAAAGAAGATAATTACTTTGTGACCCCAGCTCAGAGAGTGCCTGCCTCGACACTTTCAGTSCCCTCTCTGCAGAGGAGAATCCAGCTGCATGTTTCCTGTAACCCCTGTCTCTGCTGTGGTAAGTCTGGCTGATTTAGACAAAAATCTCATCCTTCCACTAAAGATTTAACCTCTGCTAGAAATAGCCTATTAGCAGCTTCCTGCCTGCAGTTTTTAGGCAGCTTTTAGAAGGGCCAGCAGTACTCAGGCCCTTTTTTGCCCAGGGGTGSTGGGAGAGGGTGCAGGATGGCAGTGACTGTATGGGACCTTCACATTAATAAATGTGGGGGACCCTTATGTTCTTGGCTCCCCGAGATCTCCTATGATTGCTTGATGCAGAAAACCAGATCCACATAATTGTTTCCACCCTTGTGATCCASGCAACCCCAAAATCAGGGTCTGCTACCTTGGTTCTGCAGAGATTAAATCACTCCAAGGGGATGGTGCAGTCACATACTCTGCCCAGCCTAAATTACAGGACAGCATGKTYTGGGGTTACAGGTAACAGTGCAAGTGAGGCTTGGACACCAGAAAGCCCTATCCCCCCTTGAGGTACAACCTTGCCCCAAAATCATTGGCACTGAGCTCCATGTTACCAGGAGCTGCAGTTCAGCACACAGCAGTCCAAGAGAGGAAAAAAGTATTTCAAAGACTGTGGTACATAGAGACCTTTGTCCTCTGTGTGATCTTCATCTTTCCTTGTGGTGATTTTCTTCTCTTCCAGCATACCTGGAGATATGAATGACACTCATGGCAAGGGCAATATCAGTGCTACTGTGGAACTGTTCCAGCTCATCATGTACACCCCCACTTTTATCCTGGGATTGCTGTTCAACATAATGGCTCTGTCATTCCTGTTTTTTAAGGTTAAAAAGCTGTCAGAATCTACAGTCTACATGATAGCSCTTATATTCCTGGATACTTTGCTGCTGTTTACTCTTCCTTTTAAAATAATTTCCTACCACCTTCAGGACAACTGGAACTTGGGGTCTGTGTTTTGCTCCACCTTGGAGAGTCTGTACTTTGTGAACATGTATGGCAGCATCCTCATCTCCCTGTGCATCTGCGTGGATCGCTACATCGCTATCCAGCACCCCTTCATAGCCCTCACCCTCAGGTCCACCAAGAAAGCTGCCATGGTCTGTGCTCTCATCTGCCTGGCCACCTCCGTGGGGACAGCCTCTACTTTCCAACTGCATGGAAAGGGCCACAACATCTCATCCTGCTTCCATAACTTCTCCAAGAGCACGTGGGAGAACGCGGGGCTGTTCGGCACCTTGGAGCTCAYCTTCTTGGGCAGCATGGCAGCCATGACTTTCTGCACTGCCCAAACTGTGCGCTGCCTGAGAAGGCACAGAAACCCAGACAACCCCCAGACACACAGCACCAGAGCTGAGAGGATCGTGGTGACAAACCTGGTTGCCTTTTTGGTGTGTTTCACACCTTACCACGTGGCTTACTTCATGTACTTTTTGGTGAAGAACAACATCATCCACATCAGTTTTCAACACGTGCTACGAGACACTGTTCARGTCACCCTTTGCTGGGCAAACCTGAACTGCTGTCTTGATGGGGTGTGTTATTACTTTGTTTTAAAGGAGTCCTTGGAAGACCCATTGCAAAACAGTGAAAAAAGAGCCACACAAAAGCCTTGATTTATGTACTGGCATGTTCATTACTTTGGATGATGTGTGGAGAGGCTTTTGTGGAAAGTACAGGGTTCTGAACTTCTTAACTGAGTGGTTGGCTTTAAATATTCACAGCTAAAACTATTTCCTAAAAGCCAGAGCTAAGTCTATTTCCAGGAGACTGTTCCTAACTTTTTTTTTATTTCATTCCATAATGTCTCCTGTTATTATTTATAGGTAAAAAGAAATTTAATTATTCATATATGATGCATATTTCTTTGGATTTGATTCTTCTTTACTTTGAAAAGAAAAAAATGTCCACTTTTATGTGATAGCATATCTCAGCTTCCCTGTCCATGCTGTACCTGCAAACCTTCCTCAAAACTTTAGTCATTACAGACTCGGTCTGTTAAGAAACAAAGACTTGAAGTTCATTATAAAAAGTTTTAGACTAAATTCTGTCCTGGTCATGAATGCTTGTCCTCACAATACATATGCCTGTCAGGTTTAGACTTGCACATGCTTTAAAAAAAAAAAAGAATTGTAACTAAATGCAAAGGCAGCTTTAGGTTCACATGGGTATAGCAAGATCTCCATGCCATTGCTCCTCTGCTTGACTTGCTCTGCAAGATGCAGCACTTGTTTYRGTGACCACCTCATCACACACCTAASTAATGCTGCCACTGGCTCAAATCCCCACACAGCACACATCAATTGACTCCCCCAGTTCCAGGCTTCCTCACCAGCTCCTCTCCTACTTACAGGCTTTTCACATCTGTTCCTTGCYGGTTGGTTACAAACATAGTTTTATGAACAGAGCCAAACCAAACAGGAGCATGACATAAAATCCCCTAGTCCAATGCAGTGGCAAACACATGAACCTGAAGGAACAACCCCCACCTTATGGGGGATAAGATAAGAGCAGTCCTGATCCCTAAAGCAGTAGCCAGAAACACAAAGAACCCTGGGGGAARGCAACCTTTTGGACCTCAGAGCAAGCTGAGCACTACCATTCCCCAAGCAAACAAGGCAATAAAAAATAATCAAGCTGCGAGAGCCTAACATGCCAGTCAGTAACTTCTTATCAGTGCTCACAGGCACAGATAAACYCAAAGACAAGGAGCATCCAGCCTGCAGAGAGGCAGCCCACTGCTCTGGGCCACCCSCAGTGCTGCCTGCAACACTGTCCCAGCCATCAGCTGCTAGCTTCCTGAGGGATGAGGCTGATTTAGCAATCAAACCAAAGAGTTTTGATATTCATGCTGAGCTGGATCCTTGCACTACCTCTTCGAGGCAGGGATACTAATCCCAGCCTTTGAACTGTCTCTTTTCCTCACACTTTTGACAAGGATAATGCACAAACTGTGTATTGATTTTYCCCCTGAGCTGGAGATTTACATGTGGGGGATCCAGTCTGTCAAAGCGAATGCTTCTGACGTGAATCTATGTATGAGACTGTACCCAAAAAATCCACTTCCAGTTGGGAACACTGACCCAATACAGACCTAAGTATGTGCTATTGTTGACAGAGTCCTTTTGGAGTTCAGGTGATAAATTGTGCTTCTGAGAAGACTTAGACTGTGTATTTACCTTATGTCCTGGTTATGAAAAAGTACCTGAAAATAAAATTCACAAGGATATTCCAGCAAGAATTCCCTCCCCACAGCAATGGCCACTTCCACTGATTTCCTCAGTAACTTCAGAATACCTGACTGAATATCCCTGCCAGCAGACAGGGAATCYTCATTTGGTCCTTGCTCATAACTTACCTCTTAACTAACTACACTTCAGTAGACAAAAATTTTACGATTGTGACTTCAGGCTCCTTTTGGAAAACGCGTTAACAAATCACAGAAGAAAACAGTGCTGAGGCAAAAGTTATTTTACATCTCACAGCAGTAGGCTGCACCAAGAGGGCCTCCAGTTTAACTGACAGTGCCTGAACAGAGGGAGCAGGGATTGCGTCAGGACCTCTGGAGGCAGAAAATGCCAATGTTATGAGAAAACTGATTTCAATTGCTCTTCCGTAGCCTCAGGCAGCTCCATTAGTTTCACTGGCATGACTTTGGGCTTACACTGCAATAACTGAGACCAGAGGCTCACCTGTAGTTTTATGCTTCCTCTGTTGTTCAGCTTTTTTCCAAGTACTCCTGTTTTTTGTTTTGTTACCCTGCTGTCCTTAGACCCACAGATCATAAAGTAACTTGCACTGTAATTTAATTTAGAGTGCTGGTAGACAGCAGGGAGATGAACGTTAAATTTAGGAATTTTTGGCTTCTAGACTACCTCAGCAATAACATACTGCTTAGAAGGGGCTGGGATGTTAACCAGATTAAGCACTGTTAACACTGTACAAAGGGCAAGTTAAAAATGCTTGAGGCATTTCTGCTCCTTCTGAGCAACTCCTCTGTRTTTCTCCAGTGATTCTGGCCACAGATTTTTCTAGAAACAAACAGGCTGAGGTGCAGAAAAGCAAGTACCTGTCCATGGACAGGGTCCAGCCAAGCACAGTGTGCCTCTCCACATGGCCTGCAGTGCCTCTGCCAGCTCTAAGAGAGCATCAGTGATCAGGGCACRGTAATGACTTTCATTCTGCATCCCTAGGAGAAATTAGAATTTTGTAAAGGCAATCCTTCCTACTCAAAAGTTCCCTGCTGGATCTTACTGTTTCTGGGCCTCTGAACATTCACTGTCCAGGTSAAGTGTAGTGTTGTCTGATCCCTTCTTTGCAGTGGGTAGCTGCAGCAGCTTGCTCATTGGCATTTCTATCTAAACCACGACATGGGTATCACCCAGAGAATATTAAATGATGTAAAGTGCTAAGAAATAAATGGAGGAAAAATCCGAAAACCTGAAATTCCTAAGAAGAAAAAGAAAGCAAACCCAAGGATTCATTTGGAAACCATTTGYCCCCAAGAAGAAAGGACTCATTCACAACACATAGAATTCTTAGCTTAAAGCCATTAGTTTAGCCTTAAAAAATGCAGTGGGGGCCACTTYTCTACTTACACTTGGCTTTGCATTTGGGTAGTGAAAGGCAAAAGGTTTGAACCAGCACTGAAAGCACAGCAGGTCATGGGAGCTGATGAAGCTGCTTTGCTGGGGAACTTCACCCTTTGGGCCAAGCAAGGCATTTCAATTGAGAGGCCTTTCAAAAATGCACCCTGAGGCTGCCAGATTTCTTGCCAAGTGTTGCAGACATTCAAGCCTGTATCCTGTTCACATAAGCAATTTTCCCTCTCACTTCTTTGCAGGTTTCASTGAGAGACTGGGCATGTGCTTCAGCAGCAAATGCTCTATTCCCTGCAGCCTCACTCACCTGGGAAAGCAGTGAGGCTCAGACTTAGATTAACTCTGCACATCTGTCCTTTGCTTTCCAAATTTCTTGTCTTCTAGTACAACTATTATCTTGCATGACCGGCTCAGGAAATATCTGTTTGGCTTGGGAAAGAATAAAAGGTTTGAAAGAAAACCTCACCAATGATATTTACAAATAACCATGGAAATCCCAGCCAAAGCATTCATCTCCTAAATGGAAAGAATCAACACCAGTACCAGGCATGCAGAAAATTCTAAAGAGCTTTCACTATTTTGGAAATAAAAACCGAAAAAGTAAAAAAAWTTTCACTTTATATATTTTATAAAAGATGTTCACATATAATGAATGGAGGAAAGTATTTACCACGAACAATATCACATCTGTGATCAGTGGTAATGAGAAAAAGCTTCAGAAAAGTAGTTCTCAACAGAATTAAAAAGAGTTTTAGAGAGACTTTCTTATGCTGCACTTCTCTCAAAATGTTTTTGCATTTTTACTGCTGCTAAAATGGGTTAAAATTGCCCTTTGTTCTCTCTGCAGAAGGACAGCAATGTGATCTAAAGACAAATTTATAGCACTGTAGATGCTAGGCAGAAGCCCTCTGAAAAGTGGAATAGTTAATTTTGTTGTGAAAGTGAAGTGCTGCAGATAGGCAGAGCAGAAATCACGCCCCAGCTTCATTCACAGCTATTTCCCCACAGAGCAAAGCTGTTTGCATGCTCTTTCCATCTGCTGCATTTACCTCACAAAGAGGTAAAAATGTCCTAAGTGGACCCACAAAGTGGTGGAGAATTACCAGGGCTGGCCTTGGTGTGCCAGGGACACGCAGACGTGGCTCCAGTTTTGGATGGAGGACACTGATCTCACACCTGAGCTATGCAGTTTGCTCCTCCATTTGCAGCTGGCYAGTGCAAAACCACAATGAAATCAGGTGCTCCAGCTTGCCTTACTCATCCCTATCCTKGTGGTAGGGTAGATAAAGATAGTGTGGAGTTAATGCTAAAATTAATTTAGTATTAAATTAATACTAAATTAAGTATTAATTTAGTAGAGTTAATACTAAAAGCAATCTTGCCTCTGATGTGTTGTAGCTGTATCAATTATCCAAGAGTGGRAACARCCTTGCTCTCCCAGCTCTGGGTGTGASAARGAGTGAGCTGGCTGCCAGGGCTCKCAGCTGCAGTCAGATGGAGTGTGCTGCCSTGCTGTGAAGACCCASGGACAGSAGGTGGTGGAAGGGACAGCTCAGGTAAGACWTTGTACTAGGGCCAGGTGGYGGGGCTAGGGACAGGAAGGAGTGAGCCAGGACTGCAGAAGGAGGAGAGAAGGAGAACTGATTGACTGGCTGCTGGCATCAATGGACGGACCCAGAGAGCTGCTTGGAACTGCCTTTGGGAAGCAAGGTAGAGACTTTTAAATAACAAGGTGTTKGTGTGTGAAGCCTTCTAGAAAGTATGAGATTTATAGATAGTAAAGTCCTGATACTTGAGCTTTAAAGAAGCACTCTGTGTGTCTTGACAGTCTCAATTACCACATGTCTTCATCTTTCCTTCTCTTTCACAAGCCTCTGCCTTCAGCTTTTTGGAGGCACTGAACCCTTTAGCAAAGCAGACCCTTCTCCCTCCATTGGGTTTCTCGCTACTGAGAAAAAATCTACCATAGCAACAAACTCATGAATCAGTGTCTTTAGCTACTGGGAAATGCAAAGGACGCCTCCAACCTCCTTCATCTTGTTTATTCTTATTATTCCGGTTTTATACACTGTCACTTCATAAGAATGGCATTTACCACGTTTTCTAATGTTGCTGTGGGATAGTGTTACAAAGAAAAATCTATGAGGAATCAGAAATGTGTCCCTGGAAGAAGAGCTGAATCAGTGCCATTTGCAGACATTAAATGATGTAAAACCTCACATCTGCTGYATGCTGCAGATTTCTATTAATTCTTCACTCTATTCCAAGACAAAAAGGGCATTAAACTGGGACTATGTTTGAGAGCAAACATCAGCAGTTTAGAGCTATAAACACTGGTGGGCAATTGTAAATCCAAAACTAAGCATTACAAATCCAGGAAATCCAATTTAGATTACACTTCGGAGTACACCACAAGAATCCCAACCATTTCTGGGTAAGTATTAACTTTGTGACTATGAGTAAAGCCACCTCCCAGAGCTCAGCATTTAACCTGGGCCTACTTGGCCTGCCATCACTACTGAGACAGTGAAGGACACTGTCTGACACAGCTTTTATCAGTTTAAAGAAGAGCTTAGGGAAACAACCACAAGAAGTTGCAGACAGCAGAGACCTGACTGGCTTCATTCATACTGATAGGAAGGGAAACGATGTGGTTTGACAAAGTTGCACCTGGAAAGGGGCAGAAAAAAAGGGCTGTGACTTCTGCCAGACCCAGCTCAACACAGCAGTAAAAGCCCTGCAGGTAGGTTTGTTTCCCTCATGCAGAGSAAGATAACTTGGTATTAATAATAAACAGGCTATTTAGACCTTTTTGTTTGAGCAGTGAGAAGACAAAAGGAAGCCTGAGGGATAAAATACCCTGTTTCACTCTGAGCTCAGCTCTTGCTGCTGCTCCTGCCTGTGACTGCACAAACACCTTGGGGTGGTACCCTGCTGTGTGACCAGGGGCGTTTGTTCCTTTTTGAGCTGCCCTGTGGTATCCCACCCAACCTCCAAYGTGGAATTGAGCAGGGATGGGCTGTTCCTGGTCCATCTCACTTCTGCCCATCTCTCACGGCAAAAATCACACAAAAGGAGCCACATAACCCTAAAGTCAAACCCACAGCCTGACACACACGTGTCCTTATGATTACTCAGAAAATCCACRTGTAGGCTATCAGGAAAGGGAGGAGGTAAAGCAATGCCATGGACACATTTACATTTGTAATCCACTCCATGCTATGATAGTAAGGAAAAGCTCAACATRACATTCAGCAGCAATAGCAAGACCTTTGATGCCTCTCTCCTTTGCAACACAAAATACTGAGGCTGGAATAATGTCACCTTGGTTTGGAAAAACTGGGCAGAAACCAAGCAGTATCACTGACTTTTATCTGAGATTTCACTGCTGCACACAATCACACCATTTTGATAATTTTTATGCTCTATGCTATTATGGGTTATTGCTCTCTCAAATTAGCCTGTGTCATTTGCCTTGGGATGCCCACATACACCTGTCACAAAACATCTTTAGAAGATATCCCAAATCTCTCTCCCACTTTTTGCCTATCAAAAATCCAATCCTGTGGTTAAATACACTCATTATAACTATCAGGTTATCAGATTGTTTAACTTGAACACCACAGCAGCCAGACTCCCACACTGAAAACTATTTTGTTTGCATTAGATGAAGTATTTATTTTTCCAGAACTCCACTGCATGCGCCCAAGAATCTTATTGCTGATGTTCTTCCTAATCACATTAAAGGTTTACAATCCAGGTCCCACCTCATGTCCTTTAAACACAGAAGCAAAGAGAATCTCATAAGTCACAATCTCTCTTATCTGTGTTTTGGTAAAATTGCTCAGGATAAAAAAATCTATTCTTGGTGTTATATACAAAATGCCAAAACAGCAAAGCTTTAATGTCTTTCTGTCAGGGAGCCAAGAGGAAGGAAGGATTTTGCTGGTCAGCTCAAGGACACCTGGAAGTCTTGTGATGTTTTGAGTGTTAGTGAAGGCAGCACAAAGGACATCAGGCAAGTTTCTCCAATCAAATAAGATGAAGCAGCAGCACCACAAGCCAATTGCAGGTGACAAACCAGCCATGGAGCCACACTGCAGGTGGCCCACTGGAACAAAGGGGGCAGCAGATTAGGCACCTGCAGCTCCAGGATTCTCAGCCCCCAGGAAAAGAGTGGAGTCTCAAACACAGCTGGAAACAACATATGAAAATTTCTTTTTTTTAACAGCTACATTTGGGCCTTGGAGGACTCTGGGGAAATTCCTGTCAGAAGGGTGTAACTTCCACTGATAGAAGAACTTTGTGCACCCCACTTGTCATTACAACCATGTTCTCTCAACCTCTGCTGCATACTTAATCCACCTGAAGTGAGAAACCCTTTTCTAYATCACAGTCAGATGCTGTGGAAATGAGCCCAATGTCCCAGAAGATTAGAGTCTGGATGGCCTCTGTTAATTGCACTCTCTGGACAGACTCAGGCTCCAATGGTCAGTGTCCAATGAGGAATAAGAAGCAGGGATGGATCAGCTCTTCTGAAACAAAAGGTCCCATTTTCATGCAAATAACATTCACTAGGAAGAACAATGAAGGAGAAGTAAAGAAAAGTCAGACAAAGCAACAGAATCCTTACGGTCTGAAGGTTTTTAGGAGGTATCAGCTGCTCCTTAAACTATTAACAAGATTTCAGAGGGTTTTTGTATTTTCTTTTGCATCCCTGGGTGGGAGTTGATAGATGCAACCAAAAGAAAGTGTCCAGTTTGCTTCAACTTTGTTTTTGTCGCCTAGGTCCTATTCACACCCTCAGATGGGAACAAATTTCAGCATCTGTTACCAAACTTCTGAAGGAGAAAGAAAGAATAAAAAAAAGGAGGAAAGAAAAATGCCATTAAAAGCAGAACGGTGGCAATGCCAAGAGCTCTCCTTGGCAGGTGCTGGCTGTAACAGGGCCTCCTTTGGGAGATCTTGGCAGCAGCACCCCGGGCCCAGGGTGAGTGAGTGCCAGGAAAGGGGGTGGAGGGAGACAAAGGAGGGCTGAGGGAGCCCCTCGGCACAGCCACAGAGAACTGACAGGCAGAGGGACAGCAAGGGGTGACACCTGCAGCACTGCTACAGTGGGGAAACTCCAGTCTTCAACTAGCACAGAGGGAAATACCAGGAAAATGTATATGCAGTGGTAGTTCTTTCAATAAATAATGATAAATCATTTATTGCTTTGCAAACTTTTCCATGCTAAGCCTTGGTGACAGTGGACATTTTTGTTTGTTTGTTTGTTTTTGCTGTTTGGTTTGTTGTTGTTTTCTTGCTCCATTGCTACCAGAGCACATCAAGAGCACATCACATCCAACACATGAAGGGCTCACTGCTGCCCAGCCTTTGACTCCAGCCAAGCCGGTCACCTTTACCACATTTTTTGAAATGATAAAGCAATTACAATGCCACCCTTCATGGTGCCACACATCCCTGAGTGCAATCTGCAGCCTCAGCCCTTTCTCCTCCCTCTCCTCCTACCATGGCGTGACAGCCCACCCTTACGTGCATCCTTCCCCTTCAGGGTGGGCCATCACACTGAGCTGTTTGTTTGGTTTGAAAAAATTAAAAAAACCAAAACAAATCCAAACCAAAACAAGCCACCCTCAAATACGTTCCTAAATACACCACCCCGTTCAGGATTCTGCCTCCACAAGGTGTCCAGGGTCCTGTTTTGCAATGATCCAGGAGCCCAGGGGACTGTGAGGGCACTCCCAGCTGCTGGCAGACTGTGCCTCAATGCAGCAGCACGAGAGTYTATATCAAACATGGACAGCAAAGGGTATTTAACTGCTTTCCCCTCAAAGCCATCTGCTGAATTCAGCAACAGTTTTGGTCAGAAAAGCAGTGTTACTTTTAAATACTGTGCACAGGATGGACTGCGCACAGAAACTCTCACAGCTGTGGAGACAAAGTTCTGCCTCCTGCTGCCTCATCTCTGTGAGGGAAAAACATGGGTTTGGACATTAAAATATTAATTTAAGATTTGGACACTTCCTGTGCGTTTGGGTGAGTGCCAGGACACGGCCAGCAGTGAGAGCAAGCCCCCGAGGGCGGGGGAAGGAGGGCGTGCAGGCCCCAGCCTGCTCCTGCCTCCCCTCAGCGCCACCACCCCCGGCCACCCCCAGCACCTCCATTGCCCAGCTGGGGCCAGTGGCAGAAGCCATGAAAGCTGCCATGAGGGGCTCCATTGATGAGATAAAAGCGTGGTAATTGCAGCAGGAACCCTGCACACTCCCTGGCACGGGTGCTGGGCAGCCCTCGGCCCCCCTGGCTGAGGAGGCCTGGGGCCCTGATGGCGGCAGGCACCACGGCCTCAGGACAGGCAGCGTGATGCCGTAAGGTTTCAGCCTTTATGGTTTTCAAATCCTGTACTGCATTAGGCCATAACTCTGAACTTCATAGAAAGTGTTAACTACTGTCTTCACACTTTGGTTAGACAAAACAATTCCTCTGGGCCTGGAACTCAAGGACTGCCCACTGTCTCAGGCCCTGAGAAGTGTAAACAAAAGTGACTCGGGGGGGAACAAACTGGGGGTAAATGACTTCATTACCTGGAGCTGGAATTGGAGCATTAACCCCTGATATGTAAATAGACCAAACTTAGAATTGTCTTAAAAACTGGTGACCATTGCCCACCTTGGGTGGAGCCTCTGGGAGGCTTCTGACTGCCCAGGGTGTATCTATTGAAGGCCTTTAATGAACACCCACTTTATTCTCTTCATCTTGTCCAGCCCCTGTTCTAGGGAGCCACTCCAAGGCACCAGGCAGACACAGAACCTTCTCCTCTCCTGGAAAAGCACTCGGTTTTGGCCATGCAGGTGGATATAAGCAGTGCCAGGACACCTCACTTCAGCTGCATGGGGGCAGTAACTAAGATTACCCTGCCCATTTGTGTCACAGCACACAACTGAACGTGCTGAGATGACAAATGTTAGAAGGGCTTAATCAGTTTTACAGCTCCTGCAAACTGCCCTACTGGTGCTGCCCTTCCAGCAGAGTGGAAGAACAGTGGCTGTTAATGAAAAATCTAGGGAAAGAGGCAAAATAAAGCCCCACCAGCTCTTTGTCTGGACAAGCACAACACACTGCTCTGGCAGAGGCAGTGCTTCAGGAACAGCTACACCAGATGAACYCAAATTGTCAAGGAGATTAATACCAAATATTTACCTTTTAGTGCAATTAAGCAATTTCATCAAAAGCACTGAATGAAAGCAAAGTGCATTTCCTTTGCAAACCATATTAGAGAATTGTCATGCTTTCCTCTCYCCACTTAACATTTCAGCCAGCCATTTGATATTTCTGTGGCCGTTTGCCACTTTCTGCTACAAAGGCCACTCGGTTTGAGTTTGTTTATTGTTGGCTCACGCATTTCATGGGCTAACACTAAAATACTGTGTCAGAGAGAAAGAGCAAGCATCTCTATGCATGGTGTCTTTTTTAAAACCTGTTATAAAGCACAGAAAGAAAGGATCCAAAAGGCTTTTTGCAAACCTGCTTCRTGCTTCAGAGGGGTTCAGGCTACATTGCAACTGTACTTCTGCAGCATTCATTTTTCTTGGAGAGGGGGATGAGTGCCAGTTCTAAGCACCTCCTTTCCAAATACAGCAAAATGCTTCTCAGAGCACTTTGATCAGGCAATTATTTCTCCCCAGCCTGCTGCTGCCAAGAGAGGAGCCCCTCCTTGCAGTGCCGGGGACCTGGATGTCCTTAACTGAATGGAGAACTGAGACCAAAATAGGGCAGCAGACAGAATATGCTTAATTGGCCCTCATTTCCTTCCCAAGTCCTGAGCTCAAGCTGAGGCAAGACTGGCAGCTGTGACCCTTCAAGCAGGCAGCTGTCCCCAAATACAACTAAGAGCTTGATAAGGWCCTACTTAGGGCAGTGTCTGCGGCTGGCACCAGGGAGGTAGCACAGAGACAGCCAAGGCTTGGGGGACATGGAATGGAGATCAGTGCTCATTTCTAACCATCACCAGCCAGCAGGACAAAGGCAAATGTGCCCTAAAACAGGCCATCCATACAGCTCCCTTCCTGGGGCTAACCACAGTGACCCTGATCTGAGGGACAGTTTCACAACCACCCTACCCACAAAGGGAAACACAGCTCCTTTAAACAGTTCCTGCCAGAGGCGAGTACCTGTTTGCTATTCCCAGCCACATTCATTGCCTGCCATTCATTGTCTGCCATATTCACACCACAGGTGCTGCATGTTGTGCCATGGGATTTTTCCAACATTGCTCAATAACTGGGCGTGCTGTTGGTTTTTAAGGAGGATGCTGTGTTAGCCTCTCATTGCCTCAGTGAGCAGCCTCAGAGGCAGCTGCTGCAGCCCTTCAGAATGTGTGCCCCATGACAAGTGTGTGCAGACTTTGCCACAGCAAAGGGCCATCTGGGATATGTATAAAGCTCTGTACAATGCAGGGACTCTTCAGTAGCATGGTACAAGGCCAGGGATGGGGAGTGCTTTCAGAAATTTGGAGTCAGCATCCAACCCAACACACTGAGCCCTCTTACTGCTCCCTGTCCCCACAGCTGGTCTGACAGCCCTATCACGCTCTGAGGTCTTGCTAAAAGTCATTACAAAACCAAAAGCAATCAGTTGCACAACCTGCAACAGGAACATGGGGCTGCCAGCCCACACAGACTCCCCTGCTGCCCTCCCTAGGAGCTGGGGCTGCAGATGGCTGTGCAAATCCAGCCTGTAGACGTGGGTGTCTGTGCATGGTTTATTCCATCCTGGGCTTTTTTTTTCCTGGATGTTTATGCAGTGACCTCCAGTGTTTATTCTTAGCTTGTATAACAACGATACAGCAGTTTACTAGGCTGCTCCCAAATATTTGACCTATAAAAACGATCAGTCTGATTTGGAGACCAAGCTGAACTCAGCCAAATCATAAAACACTGATGCTGTGTCACGTTACTACTTTCAGCCCTTAAAACCCAAGCCCACAGCTGTGTCAGGTCCAAGTCTTTCACTAAAGGGTAACTGCATTGGCCTGGTTTTTCCTACACACCCCCCAGAGACCATTAACATGGTGGTTTAATTGCCACAAAGGCTCCTGTACATTCAAAACCCCTGAGCTGTAAATCCTTCATTTCTGAAATCCAGCTTGCCAAATCTCTTTGTGCATTGCAAAGCCACTGCCCACCTGCCCACAGGTGCTTCCCAGGCCTCCTCAGTTCCATCAGACCCAGGCACACTGCAGAAGGGACCTAAGGGACAGGGCCAGRCTGCAGCTCCCAAAGCCTCTGCAGAAGGTCTTGTTCTGATGACACTGCTCACACTGGGGCTTTTCAGATGGCAGCTCTGGTATCTACAGTACCAGGGTAAGTCAGCTTTTAGCTCCTTCTTGGAGTTTCACTTGCAASGATTTTTGGAGAAAGGGAGAACGAGTTAGGGGACTGACTGTTGTTCTGGTAGGGGCAACCACATAATGACCATCTGAAAAGGGGAAGAAATGAGATGGGGCCTGATCCAAAGCCTTTCCTGTTACTTCATGGGGAACAGGTTACGACAYAAATAACAATTGGGGGAACAAAGTGACATTCTAGAGAAGTCTCTTGAAAAGAAAAGAAGTTTTAATTTCAGAGGTTTTCTTCAACATGAAGTTGTCTTCTTTTTGCAAACTTCTTYCCCTAGTCAGACCAGAAGAATAGTCAATCATTGCATAACATGATTTCAATTCAAATACAGATCTAAAAGTTCAAGTACTAAATTACATACTTGGCCTTTTCACATTAATTAATCCAAATGAATAGAGTAACACACTGGCTTTCACTGGAGAACATCACTGTGCTAGTGAGAACAGTTAATTAGAGCTGGCACAAACACCTTCCATATCCAGCATGAATAATAATATTCCCAGAGCAAATTTTCTCAGCAAACTTGAGGAAACAGCTGATTCCTGATTCTTCAGCCCACCCACTTCTTCAAAGATTTTAGTAAGAGAGAAGGAGTTAATTGGTAATTGATGAGCAGCCCCTGTGCTCTTCCAGTTTGATGTAGCAGCTCCAGCCCCTCTTCTGATGTGAGCTGCCAACACCAGAGGTGCCCGAGCTGTACAATCAGTCCCGGTGCCAAGGCACATTGTGTCACCTCTGCAGCATCCTCCTGCTGCCTCCAGCAGCACTTCAGTCACAGCCAGTGACAGGCAGGCTCAGGGCAGGGGCTGAGSCTCTGGGATGTGCTGCACCACTTGGATCTGCTCTGATCTTCCCCTCAACTGGGGCCTGTGGGGAGAGCTCTGCAAAGTGAGAGCCACCTGGGAGCTGTGAGCACTCCTTGGAAAAGGGAACAGTACACAAAAGGAGATGATGGGGAAGGTCACAGTGATCAGCTGAAACTGCTGTGGAGGCAGCTCCAACCTAAATCAAGAGATTTTTCCTTTCAGGAAAAGTTGCAGGGATGGATCAGCAAAAGCAGCAGCCACACAGGGACGCCCAATTGTGCTCAGCACTCACCTCCTTACCTGCAGACACAGCAAGTCAGAGCCAGCTGTGCTCCTGAGGAAGCAGAGAAACACAAGGAGTYGTGTACACAGCAGCCAGGAAAAGCAACAGCCAGTGTCATCCTGTCCTAAAGTCAGTCTWGTGTTAAAAAATGCCACTCATTAGAAGTTCCTGACACACAAGGGTGTTCACATTGTCTAACTTAAGAGACTCAGATATGCAGGAATTCCTCACCTGAGCAGTCAAAGGCATCATCTAGAGATGTCCTTACTCTCCAGAAACAAAGACTTTCAAATTAAGTATGACAAGTTGGATGGTCAAAATGTTGCTTCAAACTCCAGTTCCCTTCCCAGTCTCATAGGGCCCTGCTGGCMAGAAAGGCTGGACACTGTTTTGTAGACATTTTGGTCAACATAAATGTTTAACACAAAATGAAAAGTGTTTCATTTATTCACATTACTTCAACATTTTAATTCAACATTTTTGGATAAAAATTGTTTTGAAACAAGAAATAATAATTTAATTACCAAAATGTTAAAACAAATACTTTAGCTTAATCTCAGGAAGTTTAGCTGCTTCCACGCCTGTTTATGCAATGACTTTTTTTTTTTCCCTAGCTGGAAATATTCACTAAAGCTCAACACATATGTGTTAGGACTCTGCTCCCTCACGCTCTGCTTTTTGTTCATTTAATCCAGAAAACATTYCCTGCGACGGAGCTGCAGCACCTCAGTGATTTCACTGTGACATCAGGAATTGTACTTGCCAAAAGAGCAAGAAACAGGCATTTACCTGCAACCAGGGAAGCTATTTTTGTTGATCACATAGCTGTCCAAACATGCCTTTTTCTCTCTGGGAAACTGTGACAGCATTCACAATAGTTGTTCTTRTAACATTCTGGGTGGAATTCAGAATGAGAGCAGCAAAAAGCTTTGGGAACAACTTGCACATCCTAAGGCACATACATGAACATGCATAGGAGAGAGAACAGGCTTTCAATAGCTTGGAATCACAATATACCAGAGAGCTGCTCCTGTTGGGCTCCTTTCTGGAGCACCTACATGATCCMTCATGGCCTGAATACTCCTTGTCCCAAGGTGGCAGAGATCCCAAAGGGCTGCACATCATGGGATGGGACTGGACTGTAAACTGCAGAGAGCTTGTAACAAATAAAAAATATTTTAGAGGAAATACTTAAGTACCASCTCTCAGCTGCTAAGTTTATAGGTTTCCAGAAGTTTGGGTTTTTTTAAATAAAGAAAAACAAACCTAGAGCTCGGAATTGGGTGCTCCTAGAGTTAGACCAACTCACTGTGCACTGTCTGGCAGAGCTAAACAACTGCCTGAGCCATGCTGCAATATTTGGAAGCATTAGAAAGTAAATTATATTTGATGCTAGCCATTATCACAGTGACCCATATTTTAGGGTTTCAACTGCATCTCTGCCAGTCTTCCTAAAGCAGGTTTTATTGCCAAGCTTTTGTACGTGCCACTGTTCAATCAAATAAAGCAGCCTTCTGCCAGAGTGAGCAAGATTAGAAAGTAGAACTGACTTTTTTTAGTTCTCCTGAGAGCAAGGGGCAACAAATACAACCTCAGAAAATGAGAAACTGAACCAAGAGGGGAAATTTGAAAACACAAATTTTCACAAGCTGGTTTTCTTTGCAGTGGGCAAGTCTCAGTTGGCTCACTGCTAACTGGATTTACTGGAATGCATCAATCACATTCTTAATATCAGTATCTCAGCCTTCWAAAGGCATGTCTGAAAGGTTCAGGTTTCCCACAGAGTGGTGCAGTTTCTTCCTCAGTCCAGAGCARTCAGACAGAGCTGGCTGGGCCAGCCTGGGAGGAGGCTTTGGCAAACACAGTTACTGGTAGGTGCAGCTCCCTCCAGAACCCAATGATGGAAAGAGCACCCATATCCTGGAGTTAAATGCAAAATGCAGCGAAAATATCTGTAACAAGCGAAATTTGAACTTCCTCCCTGACTGACCAGAGACTTAATTGTGGAAAGAGGAACAGTCAAGTTCAGGAAAAAKATTTTAACACTTCTCTACCAGAAGGATGAAAGAGGGGAAGAAAGCCTGGGAGAGCACCAAGGGACCCCCATTACTGTGTGTAGTGAGGAAAGGAAAAATCCCGAAGGCCAGCCCTGCAGAGCCAGCCAGAAGGCAACTGCAGGTTTAGGCCCCACTGGACACATTTCTGTGCAGAAATCCAGCAGCTGGAGAAGCAAAGCTGAGCAYGAAGATCCAATGCTCATGAGCCACCCAAGCAGCAGAGGTATCTGGCTGCTTCACAGACCTCAGCTGGGCAACTTCSCCACCCAGGCTGCCCCTGGGTGTCCCAGGGATGTGCAAGGAGAGAGGAAGGGTCTCCAGAGCCTGCAGGCACGAGCAGCTCCCCGGTGGGTCAGCCACATCTCCACAGCTCTCCCATCACCCTGGGAAAGGCCTCCCCACTGCCCAGCTCCTGMATCCCACTGGGATGGACCCCCCAGCTGCTGCCTCCCATCAGTAACAGCTCTGTGGAGGGCATATGCTCCCCATTCCACACAAACACACAATTCACAGATCAGAGGTAAAAGGCTTTATTATCCCATGGGTTTTTCCTAAGAAGTAAGATTCCCACCAGACAAAATATACAAAGCATCTTATGTTTTCTTTCTAGACAACTGCATTCTCATCCTATGGAGCAGTGACCACATTCGCTGACCCCAAAGAACCAAGGTTTGTCCTTACAGCTGTGGGATTGCACAGTTAGCATATCCAATGACCAGTTAAATCATGCAGAACCAGAGGGGAGGGCAAGAGGCCTGTATGGTCACCTGAGTGCAGGCTCAGGCTTCTAGAAATGAAGAAAAACACAGGGCTTAAATTTACCAGTTACTCCCATTAATTGAACCAGTTCTCTGACCATTTTCTTGTCATCCTCTTGGCAATTAAAGCCTGGGACCAGCAAGTTATTGCTGGGAAAACAAAATGCTAGAAAGTAAATACCCATCTGGCAGTGGGAAACTTTACACACCAACCTGCAAGAAGTGCACATAATTCTTCATTTTACATCAAGCTTAAAGCAGAATTAAACCAAAGTGTCCTCCTCTACTTGACAGAAATTAATGTTTATAGCTGACTATGTTTATATAAAATAATAAATACTCAGCCTCTAAGGATATACTAATTCCTATTGCATTACATGACCATCCTGAGATCCTGTTTTGTTTTCACATAATTAACTTATAGAATTAACACTCAAAAGTTTAAAATATATTAACCTTGCTTTTTGGTTCTGCTGAGTTAATGATTGTACTTGCATTTACTTTATGCTTCCTCTTCCAAAACAACAAGCTCACTTCAACAGATGGTGAACAAGTCCAGATTTGCTGGAAACCAATTAGCACGAATGTGCCAAGTTGAAACTCACCCCATTCTTTCAAGCCAAAAATCTGCCTGCATTTCAAGAACCTAATTAGTTTTAACTACATTTACGGAACAGAGGGAAGAATATTTAATTACTCTGAAATTCTTCTGTCTGGTGATCAATAGAAATGCAGTTTTGTTCAAACAATTTCTCTGCAGTATATTGATCAGCTGAATTTTGCCTTGTATCAGTATCTGTACTCCACTGGTACCTGCAGATAATGTGAYACACAGCTGGATTACAGTGATTTCTATCAAAACAGCTTTCACTGGAGGAGTTACACACTGTTAAAAGATTTGAAAAACCTGCTTCTTCACTTGCCAGTACCTACCAATTCTGCTGCTGCTACCACCTTCCCTCTGCTGAGCTCTCAAACTGCCCTGTCTGTAGTCTCACAGCTATTCCTTTCCTAAGTGCACTGGTTTAGGTCCCTACATCAGCACCAAAATGGAAATCCTCCTCTTGTGCATAYACCCTCTGTGATAGTGCCAAAGCAGCCTCAGAGCGATATCCCAGTCCGAAATTGCTCAGCCAGGAAAAGAGCACCTGTTTCCAGCATTCCTGTTTCTCAGCCACCCCTTCTACCCAAACCTGCCCCCAAAGGAGATTTCCATCCTGGGRTGCGGAAGAAGCTGCATCTACCCCCAGTTATCTTTGAGCACTGTGTAAATTTAAGCCCAGCAAATGTCTTGGGTAGGTAGCAGGGAAGAAAAGGCCACAAAGGACCCCAGAGGTTAGAGCTGCACAAGCTGGGGGGAGTATAAAAAGTAGCCAGAYTACCATGTCTAAAGAGAGGGCTGAGAGCATGAGTGTGCATGTGTGTGCAAGCAAAGCCAAGGAAGGTTACAGCTGCAGAGTGGCTTCATGACTTTTGGCAGATAACAGTTTCAACCACAAAAGTGTTTTCAAAGTGACGAATGCGATGACAGTTTCCAGCCTCACGTCGACTGATACCTGAAGTGATTTAAAAAGAGAAGTGAATCAACAAATTATAATCTTCAAGAACCAAAGCAAGGAGGGGAAGGAAAGCAGATGAGATGCAACTTCTGAACACTGAAATGTGGGGACAACACAGCCCATATGGAAAGCAGCATTATCTGGTCTTTGGAAGAATTAACAATCTTCTCTAGCATATAGTCCTGCAGTAAGAGCTGCCATGGGCTGAAGGAGTCACCTGGAAACAGCTGGTTTCAGCTGACAGCATCTCAGTGTTATCTCAGGGACCAGAAAGCCTCAAGAAATCAGCAGAAGTCATGGGCTGGCACAGAGCACAGCCCTGGATGCAGCCAAGTGTTTAAAATAGCCACTTCCTCCCTGGCTGTTTGCATCCCTGAGTGTCTGATTCTGCTGGGGCCCCAGCCTTGGGTAATGCTTCCCCCTGGGTAATACTTCCCCATGTCCTCCAAATGCAGGGCCTCAGCTCTGGGCAGCTCTGCTGGCAGCTCCTCCCCCTTACAGCAAACCCGTGGTGCCCCAATGCCAAGCAGGACCCTGCCAGGGCTCCATGGGAGCAACRAGCAGTGTATGCCAGCAGCTCCTCCACATCACTGCAGCTCCCACTAGGAAAGCACCATCAGCTGCAGCCATGGGGACCTCTGCATCCTGCAGCTTCCACAGAGATCCAAACCCAACTGACTGTAGCTCCGTATTTCAGGTGAGCCTTTAAGTATACCTTAATACTGGTATTAAAGAGTATTTTGCAGCAATGTTACCATTTCAATATAAGGTACATATTGCTGATTTCCATAACATCATTTTTACACACTCCAGTGTTCCCTCTTCACGAGGTTTTCCATACTATTAGGAACTTAATTAATTAAAGGCAGTTTGCAGATCTAATCTGCTTTGAATAGCTGCCACTGAATCAGGTGCCTTCATTAGGGAAATTTTCCAAACAGTTCCAAACAGCACTGCTATTAATTCAGTCCCAGGAGGCCACAGATAAATGAATTGCTGGCTCCTGCAACCATTTTTGCAAAGTTTCTATCAGGCTGATGGACGACACAAACACAGCAGTCAGCACCCATTTGCAGCAGCATCCTGAAGCTGAGTTTCCATCAACTGGATTGGAAATACCTCAAGGGAAACCCCCAGAGGGAAACCCTGCTCTGGCCATGAAGAGGCCAGCATGGCTGCACCAGCCACAGCAGGGCTGTGATGTGGGGTGAGGAGGATGGGGCAGGGCTGTGATGTGGGGAGGATGGGGCAGGGCTGTGATGTGGGGTGAGGAGGATGGGGCAGGGCTGTGATGTGGGGTGGGGAGAATGGGGCAGGGCTGTGATGTGGGGTGAGGAGGATGGGGCAGGGCTGTGATGAGGGCAGGATGGGGCAGGGCTGTGATGTGGGGTGGGTGGGGAGGACACACAGGCCAGTGCTGAGCACTGAGGAGGACAGCACAGGGCAATGATGAGGGGTGAGTAGGACACAGGGCAGTGATGAGGGGTGAGGAGGACACACAGGGCAGTGATATGAGAAGGACAGCACAGGGCAGTGATAAGGGGTGAGGAGGACACAGGGCAGTGATGAGGGGTGAGGAGGACACAGGGCAGTGATGAGGGGTGAGGAGGACACACAGGGCAGTGATGAGGAGTGAGGAGGACAGCACAGGGCAGTGATGTGAGGAGGACAGCACAGGGCAGTGAGGAGGAGTGAGGACAGCACAAGACAGTGATGGGGAGTGAGGAGGACACAGGGCAGTAATGAGGGATGAGGAGGACACAGGGCAGTGATGAGGAGTGAGGAGGACACAGGTCAGTGATAAGGGATGAGGAGGACACAGGGCAGTGATGAGGGGTGAGGAGGACACAGGGCAGTGATAAGGGGTGAGGAGGACACACAGGGCAGTGATGTGAGAAGGACAGCAAAGGGCTGTGATGAGCACTGAGGAGGACAGCACAGGGCTGTGATGAGGAGTGAGGAGGACACAGGGCAGTAATGAGGGATGAGGAGGACACAGGGCAGTGATGAGGAGTGAGGAGGACACAGGGCAGTGATGAGGGGTGAGGAGGACACAGGGCAGTGATGAGGAGTGAGGAGGACACAGGGCAGTGATGAGGGGTGAGGAGGACAGCACAGGGCAGTGGTGAGGGGTGAGGAGGACACAGGGCAGTGATGAGGAGTGAGGAGGACACAGGGCAGTGATGAGGGGTGAGGAGGACAGCACAGGGCCCTCACGTCGGCGGGCGCCGCGCCGCCGCAGCCGGTACGTGTCCTTGCCGCTGCACAGGCGGTAGATGAAGGAGCCCAGCTGCTCCATGTCACTGACGTGCTCCGTGGCAATCATCTCCTCCTGGATTATGTAGGTCTGAGGCAGGTACGTCCCTTTCTGAAATGATAGAGTTTCCACCAAATAAGGCACAAACGCTGCCACGATCTCCTCCCTGAATGCAACTGTTTCACACAGAGCACCACGGACAGCCCAACTGCAGACAATTCAGTCACTGCTGGAAGACTCAAGCTCCACTTACYGAGGCCAGTTAACATGTTTCCTTGTCCTTGCAGGAAACTGTCCCTTGCTACTAGCACAGTGCACACAAACCAGATTAGATCCAAAATGGAATGTTCACATAAGGGGTGAAGTCAGTGCAGGATCAACCCTGTTATAAACTGACCCAAATTTTAGAGCAGGATGCCCAAAACRGCAACTCTGAGAGTACAACAAACCCATCTGGAGCGAAATAAAAGCTTAACCAAAATTCCAGGAAGTCCACTGAAATATGCATTCTACATTTACTTCAAAAGGCTAAACCCAAAACCACCAGCCCAGCTCAGATTCCAACATTCCCCTCTCCTCTCTGGTCCTTTCAGCACAGCCACAATGATGTCCTGCCCCTACTGCCCCCAGCAATGGGGAGAGAGAGATGGGCCATGGGCACCACATTCAGAGAAGAACTGAGCTCTCCACGCACCTTCATTGCCCTAGGAACATCTGGGGCAGTGACATCCCTGCTGTTGGGGTAGAGGCCACTATGAAGACCAGGGTGATGAGTGAGGTGTTGTGGCAGAAAGCTACCAGGGGATGGAAGAATGGGGTTTCTATGTGCCCCTCAGAGATGGAGGTCACATCTTTCCCTGAAAGAGTTCAGCTCAGCACTGGAGACTCTCTGCAAGCTCATTCCCAGGTGCTCAGGGCATCCTTCATGTTTGGACATCACTGTAGCAACAAACAGCTGTGTAACAAGTGCAGCTTGGGTTGGGGGGGCACTGGTGAGTAGAGGCTAACTAAATCACGAAGCAAAGAATCACCTCTGGTCCCCTTTCCTTAAGAAGAGTCAAAGAAATAAAAGAACTGTTAGACCCTGGGGCCAAGGTAAGCGTTATCAAGGTGAAAAGCAAGCAATAGCAGCACCATTTCAAATATTACCTCTTCTGTTTCACAGGACTGGTTATCTCCACAGAGATAGAGCTGGAAACAGCCTTCCTTAACTCAGTGCTGTGCTGCTGGGCTGGCACAGCCAGGTGGATCAATAAGGCTGTCCTCTAACACTGCAGGATTAGACAATTAGTGCCRGTTTGTACTGCACTAACACAACAGTTCTGCAGGAAATTCCATTATTGATTCTTAGGGGGAGAAGGTAGGGGGGCTGTGAGATACGAGCAGTTCCTGGCAGGGGCTGTCACAGTGACAGCCAGGCCTGGGGATCAGGATGTGCCATACCCTTGGCCTGGAGGAGAGGGCTCAGAGACAGACTCAGCACACAAGCCAGTTTCTTCACTGTCTCAGACTGAAATAGCTGTGGCAGGTGAAGGGAGAATCACCACTCCTGTGCAACAAGGACAATACCTGCAAGTCTCTGCCAAGAACTTTCAGCAAGCTAAAGCTCTGAGCATCCTGCATYCTGCAAGAGATGTGCATCATCCATCATTTAACTGGGTCACCTCCAACCTCCTGCTGCTGTATGGAGGGAGCATCCCTTCCTCTTTTATGTCAGACACTGATGCAGGCCTGGTCACTGAACTGTCACACCTGTACAGAATAAAGTCTGAAAGGGTGCAGGGTATGTGGCAGCCACTCTGCCAAGGGGCACCCTGGCACCAGGCTGGCTGGGAGGAAAGAGCAAAGGAGGTTCCCCAACTCCCTGTGCTGCTCCAGTCTCCTGGAGCAAACCACTGGTGTTATTTGCTGGACTGTGATTTCATTCTAGAAACAGGACTACAGGCACTGAAGAGGTCCAAAACAAAACTTTCTGCTGGAATTACTCTTATTCATTAGGGACTTGACTGTATTCAGACATGCAGAGAAGGCAAATGTCTTCAAGTCCAAGGACCAACAAAAACTCACCCAGAATCCAAAAAGCAGCACTTTTGAGCAGCAGGGAAAATCATAAGGTCATAAAGATCCTCCCTGCAGCAGGAAGAAACTTGAGCTTTCTGCCTGACCAGCAAGGTCCCCCCTACAAGAGGCCATGAAGATCACAGCCCACAGGATCACAGCTAATTCAGCTGGGGAGGGACCGCAGAACTTAATCCCATCTGGTCTTGAAAACCTTCAGGAATTTCCAGGAAGCTGCACAACCTCCCTGGGCACCCTGTTCCACTGCTTCACTGTCCTCGTGGTGAAAAACTTTTTCTGAGCCCAAAACCAAGCTAACCACTTTAAAACAATGTCTCTAAGGAACAGGCTAAAGCCTCCACAGACAGACTGGACACTACTGGACACCCATCTCAATAATCAGGAGGTTATTTAAACCCACACCTGCTTTGGGCTCTTCAAGCACATAAGACCACTTTAACTGTATTATTATCCCTTTTTTAAATTCAATGACAATGCATAATTTTCACTGACCATGAGTTTATATCTGCTATTTTAGGATGTGACCAGCACTCCCAATCTCTCAGTTGTTTTCTCTCAGCTTGTGCAATCCTGCCTTTTCCATTTCCCTCTGCTCCAGGGACTGGTCACTTGTGACAGTCAGAAGCTGTGACAGGTCTAGAGCAAGTTGTAAGTGAATGTGTGTTGTACCCCAGCAGGGTTTCCAGCACATTTGCCAAACAGTCACAGTGCATGAAACTGTGAGCACTGCTAGGAAACAAACTCGGAGTTTGACAGGGACTGGAGATCAGGCATCTCTCTGAGCATAACTGTTTGCCTCTGAGCTTAACTGCTGCAAAGTTCATCACACTGCACATAGCAGGAAGCGAGCAAGGGGATTTTAAGAGAATAAGAATGAGATTGTCTTTTTTTCCCCTTTCTTTTAAACAGACCCCCACAGGAGTGATAAAAGATCTGGGCTCAGTGCCTTGATTTACCTGCAGAAGACTGAGACAGATATGTACCTTCTGCAGTCTGAAAAATCCTTTTTTCCTGCTGAGAAGATTAAATAGTATTCTATTTTAAGATGGCTGCTTTCAGCAGCACAGGCTTCTGAACTGAACAAAATTGCTGGTACTAAACCCAATTAATGCTGGCTGTGAGCACAACTGCATGAGCCCAAGCCTGGTGCTGCAGCCCAGCAGGGAGGGCAGCAGAGATTCCCCCCCAAGAATGTGAATGCTGAAGGCCTGCTCCTCCCCAAGGGACACTGAGAGCTCTGCAATTGGCAAACCACAGGAGGGTGAAAGGAAGGAATTTTTTCTTTTTTCTCTTGATTACTACAATCAGTAAACACCAGAGAGAAGGAATCTGCCGCTTCCCTGAATCTCCCTGGTCAGGCTGATCATCATGCCAGCCTTACTGTGCTGTCTGCACAAATCACTGTTTCAGCTAAACCTGCTGAAGCCTTCACTCTACATGAMGACTCAGGGCCATGGCTTACTGCCCCGGACAGTTCTGATCTCCCAGGAGCTGCCAGRTGGCACCCAGGAGCCCACTGAAGGGAAGCATGCAGAAGAAGCAGCTGTACCTTGACGTTGACCAGCAGCTCCCAGAGGTTGCGAGGAGGCATCACAATGGTGGTGTTCAGCTCGATGACGTAGCACTTGTCCAGCGTTATGTCATGGTACGCGGTCAGACCCTGCGTTCCAAGCACAGMACTTACACAGCTGAACCCTCTGCACTGAGCTGGGGCTGAAAATGGGARTTCAGGGAAGGTAACTGTGCTCAACCTCCCTACCAAGCAAGCAGAGAGGGTTGGAAAAGCCCAGAGAGGGCCTTGGGCAGGAGGACAGCTCAGGAATAGACCATGAGACAACAGTGATGGTGCTAGGCCATGAATGCGGAGCTGGCGTACCCAGCTCAGCCCCAGGCTGTGCCCCCAAAGGCCCCAGGAGCTCCTTACTCGCTGGAAATCGTGGATGATGTCCGCAGGGTCGCTCCCTCCAAACTGGGGCACCGGGACATTGATTTGCTCATAGTTCTCTTCAATGTAGATCTTGACATCTTCGTGCAGCTCCAGCTGCCCTTTGAAGGGCGAGTACAGCGAGTCTTCGTACAGGACCCCGCAGTGGAACACGCTCTCACGGGGAAGCTGTGGGGACAGATCCAGGCAGGGGTACAACACACACACACCCCCAACAGCTACAGCAAACATGGGCAGCAATGTACCCCTGCTGGGTAAAACATTCATCAGATGCTTGGAGGTATTTTAAGATCAATCTTTTTACCAGAGAACATTCTTGGTGAACCTAGTGCAAACTACTCTTGTGAAATGATCACATCTCACTTCATGCTAGCCAGGTCCAAAGGAAAGAAAGAACTCCCTTCTGGGTTTCATGAGCAGTAATTCAGAAAGGCAAACTGACTGCCTGCAAGCTCTTCTATTTCCTCACCAGGCTGTTCACATCCCTCCATAGTCACGGCTTYCAGTAACTGCATTTTTCTGCAGGAGGCATAGAAGCTTGGGCTGAGCAGAGCATCGTTTCTAGATGCCCTTGTAGCTTGGAGTGGCAAATGCAGCAAAACAAAGTGGATTCACCTCACAGCAAAACAGGAGCTCTCTGAGCAACCTGGGAAGTGTCCCTGCCAGGGCCTCCCTCAGGGTCAGGGCTTCTCCTAGGGAAGTGCCTCCCCCAAAAGCCCTGTGACAGGTACCCTCACCTGGGATAGGGCTGTGTGTGAGGGGAGAGCAGCCCTGGGGCTGTCACAGCATTCCCAGATCAGGTGAGAATGAGAATGGGTAATAAAGCTCTGATGATTCTTGAAACAAAGACTGCAAATTAATTTGACAGCAAGGAAATTTATGGACAAAAAGAGTATATAAAAAGACCCTTCTGCTGAGTGGATAACTGCTGGCTGCAGAGATGAAGGCAGTATGAGTCCTGGGAGAACTCATTCACTAATGGCCACTCCACAGCACAATGAGGGTTCTGGTGCAAATCAGTGCTGTGGGGTTTCTTAGCTAAACACTCAGCAAGCCAGAGCTCAGCAGTTTCCTCCTTAAAAAGCAGCTCTGCCCTGTCTCATTCCCTGTGTCCCTCCACATTGCAGCCAGCCCAGTGCCTTGGCCAGGCCACATTTTGCAAACACTACATGGAAGAAAAGGTGCTGAATTTAATGGAGGTTGAGGGCTCACTTTCTACATCATCTTGCACTTAGTTCTTACTTCTCTGCTTGCTTTATTAATAGCAGCACCTATTTTTGTCACACCTACAGAGTTTTTCTGTTCCAGAGCCTACAAAACCTACTGCAAAAAGCCATTCCCTTGCCTCTACCCCCTTGTTCTCCCCTCACAAGCCATGCTTTCAGASTGTGATACCCCGGACAGCAGTGATGTGGGGTTTAAAAGATACAACTGACAGGATATTTTTATGCAGTTACAAAGAAAGCAAAACAAAGCCATAAGGGAAGGGGATGGTTTCTGGAAGGCCCTTCCTGGCATAGGGGATGGAGGTTAGCCTGAGCATACCGCTTAAGAAATGCCTCATCTGCAGTGCCCAGCAACCCGGCTCCTGAGTTACCACAGCGCAGGGCAATAAAGACCAGCAGCACCTCTCACAAACGGGGTCAGGCAGCTCGGGCTGATGGAGGCAGAAGTGTTTCCCAAGTCACTCCTACCTGGCTGATGAAGAAGTATCTGTAGACGTACATGGATGCAAAGACCAGCCCCAGCAGCAGCACCAGGAGGCCCATGGTCAGGTAGCACACCCCGCTGAGCGATGAGCGGCGGCCCTGYGCCGCRGGGCCCGGCTCCTGCTGAGGGACAAAGCACAGCATGGTCACCTGCTGCTGCAGGGCACCCAGCCTGCTGATCCACCCAAAGGTGCTCCGGGGCACCAAGAACCTGCTGCTGCAGGGCACCCAGCCTGCTGATCCACCCAAGGCTGCTCCAAGGCACCCATCCTGCTGCTCCACCCAAGGGTGCTCCAGGGCACCAGGAACCTGCTGCTCCAGGGCACCCAGCCTGCTGATCCACCCAAGGGTGCTCCAGGGCACCCAGCCTGCTTCTCCATCCAAAGGGTGCTCCAGGGCACCAGGAACCTGCTGTTTCATCCAAAGGGGTTGTGCTGTGCAATGAAGAGGGCAGGCACTGCCCTGCAAAGGTACTTCACACCTGGCAACAGTAAAACATTTCCTGTGCATTTTGACTCCCTTACCCCAGACACATAAACTACATACATTATATACATATATATTTATATGTATTGGGAAAAAAAGTGTGTGTTTGTGTGAACATACAAACATATGTATCATCAGCTTCCCACCAACTGTTCAGAACAAAGACAAGCTTTGTTTCAGTGGGCGATAAGGACTGACCAAAAATAAAARATGAAATCAGGAACTAAGAGTTTCTGGCTACTGAATGTAACAGCATTTATGTATTTATAGTCAAAATGTTTTTGTTGAAATGCTGCCACTCATGGCAAAATCTTTCATTGGAAATTTTTGTGATGGGAATYACTGGTCCCAGAGAGGTACCTCCTGGCCCTGCTGGGGTGAGCTGACACAAACAGATGTGCTGATCTCAACTTCATTTTCAAGCACATTGCAGCACAGCTCCCAGGAAAATGGACAGAGCATCAAAAGAAAACATACCTGTCCTTTTCAGAGTGCTGCCCAATCTATAGAGAAAGTAGCCAGCTCACCCTGTCACAGCCCTGAAAACAGAGGGCAGGGTTACCTCTGGAGACAGCTCATCCCAACCTATGATGCTCTTGTTTGTACTACCAAAATAACCCTTCAAAATGTTAAGCAGGACAATGTAAGGCCTTTCAGAAGCAGATGAAAGAATCTGGCTCAGAGATGCCCCAGTTTCCACACAGAAGAGCTGAAAGCTGCCCTCAGCTGAGCAGGCAGGCAGGGGAGAGAGGCAGCAGGGAGGGCTCTTGCACATTAACTCCCTCTGTGCAGTTTGTGATCTGATGTGTTTGATGAGACAGACACTCTCTCCACAGCTACTTGGAGATTGCTACAAACAGGAGGAACAGACTCAAAACCAAACATCAGTCTCTCATTTCTAAGGTTCCTCACTTCTTAAAGGAAGAGATGTTTCTCCAGGGTWATGTGGCCAAGACCCACAGGCTGGTGCTAGAGCTGAAGCCCCAATGGGAGAGGCCCCTGTGCTCCTGCCACCCTCTGGTGACATCAGACCTGCTCTGCCCAGCCCAGGTGGCAGCAAACGACCTCTTTCCCCTTTCCTTACCTTGGAGGCATCATTCCTGTCCCAGACTAGGACACCCCAGCATCACTGAGGCACCCGTGGGGACCCAGACAGGTGGGGATTCCACCTGAGCTCCACGGAGGTGCAGGAACAGGGGCAGAGCCAGGAGCCCCTCTCCCACCTGCTCYGCTCCCAGCCAATGGGGACTCCTCCACATACTGGCTTTTTTATTCCCAGCCACATTCAGCCCGGTAACTGCCAAGACCAAATTGCTTTGGGGGAGCTACAATTTCCAGGAGAAATTAATCTAAGAGAATCTTTATTTCTCCTTCATCCCAGCTGCTGAAAGACCCACAGCACCTCGATTCACCGCCAGCTCCCTGCACTGAAGGATCACTGTAATCAGTTTGCTGCTACTCCTCCAGCAAATAAAGGGATGAGCAAGCTAAAAAGTATCACATTTTTCCTCTCCTTCTGCAAACAACAGGCAGCAACTCTGACAAGCCACAAAGAACAGAAAAAAAAGAAACAAAAAAAATCATATTACCAGAGGAAATTTAAGGGCTCTCTGACATGAACCGCTAGGAYAAGAAAGTCATGCTGGATGTCAAGTGTTTCACAGAAACAGCTTTCCCCAGACAGTTGTCATCACAGAAAGAGTGCAGATGGTAGGGGTGAAGAGGAAGGAGAAGATCTCCAGACACTGAAGCAAGGCTGAGAAGATGTTTAATGCTCTGCAAGTGAACCATATCCRAAAGGTGCCAGGTTGCTGTGGTGGTTAATGCACTGCTGCTCCTGCRCTGGGACTCCAGGGAGGGCTTGGAGAGGCTTCATGAGGACACAGCAACTCAAAGGGCAAAAACATATCCCRCTAAAAGAAAAGCTGTGTTTGAAGAATGGTAGGGAGGGGAAATAAGCCCTCAATGGTTTGCTACTTGCTAGGGCAGCTCCTTCTTTGCATGACCAAAGGCACTGTGAGACATCCCACATCTCGCTGCCAAAGATGAGTTCTGCTCCCTACAAAACAATCCTGRCTCCAGAAGTCCCCAAGCCTTGAGTTTGTGGGAGAAGGTGGGAGAAGCAAAGCAGAGCTTTGCTCTGGAAGAAGTTATTAAACAAACCCCCAAATTATGAAGGAGGAAAGAAAAAAATCAACAGCAACCATTCTGATGGAGCAGCAATTTAGGCAGTGAGGTTAAAAATGCAGCCAGCCAGGCCAAGGGGATCAGTTAGCCCAGTCCTGCAAAATACTGCATAAAATCACATGGAAAAACCTGACTCAAAATGTGTCTGCATCCCCCAGCCCAGCAGATGGAAAGGCCACCAGCCTTTATCCCTGTGAATAAATGACAATTTAAAAGCAGCTRCCTCAGCTTGGGGCTGGAAGTGTCCCTGGAACTGAGAGCCCATGGATGGAGCAGTGCACAGCCTGCTCTAACAGCTCTTCACCCAGGATAACCAATCTGCACCAGCCTGGAAAAATCTAAGAAGCCTGGAAAAATCTAAGAAGCCTGTTCCATAGGCTGCTGCCCTGCTGGTGCCACTACACACCTCCTTTCCCACATGATCCCCACTCCCTCCAACAGAATTGTTTACGAACAGGGTATTCTAAAATCCAGAAAATCYATCACAGCTGATTTCCATCTCTTCTTGCCTAGGGATGCCTGGCTCCCCAGCAAGGGGAGAATCAGACTTGGCAGCAGCATTTTCCTGAAGAGCAGTTCATGCCTTCAAGGTGTGAATTTCCAAAGGACAAAAATCAAAATATTAACACACAAAAATGCTGTACCACATGTTTAACAATAGTCTAGAGAATTCATTAACCAGATACACCACTTGCAACAAGCCATCCTATTAATTTTCTGCCTTGATTGAGCTTGGGAATTTTTTTGGCTAAGAGAAATGGGAAAGSTTGGGGTCAAAACCATCCCTGGGCAGAGGCAGGGACAGGTATTCCAGCTGAGTAAATGGACTTTCCTCTTTTCATTGTTTTAAACAGAATATTCTAAGAGCTGGACATATTTTACACAAAAAGGAACATRAGGCCCTTCCTCCCGTCCCTGGGCTGAGCAGAGGACAAACATTCATTTGCTTTTCCATGAAAGAACAGAAGGAAAAGCGACAGCAGTGGCAGAAGGGCAGCATGTCCTACAGATGTGCATGAAGGGAGGATGCACAGACACATCCACAGCTCTGCAAAGCATCTCACTGCCACTCACACAATGATCYCTTCTCTGCTCCATTTTCCTTGGCAATGCCACTTTGCTGACCCTACAGAAAGGGCTGGGCCAGCTCCCCTTCCASTGGACCATTTCAGAAGAGGCCATGGGTAGAGTTCCTTGCACTCTGCAACCCAAGGGGAAGCCACAGCTCGCTCTTCCCTTGCGTGGGCAGCAGGGGAAAAGCACCCACCTGTCACAAAGAGCACCTGCACATCTTGGGGTTTTGCCTGCCATTGTCCTGCTAATCCTTCATTCTGCTGGGCAGAGTCAGAGGCAGCTCTACACACAAGCCTGAGCTCCAGACATGCTGACTCTGCTGCAGTGTGCAGGCACAATTGCTTTCAGACGCTCACCCCAGCGCCTGGCAGCACACAGGATAYTGGAATACAAAAAGGAATTCCTTTCCTCAGGTAAAACAGGCTCTGCACTGGGACTCAGTGCCCTGCCAGCTCATGGGGCCAGCACAGGAACAGAGCACAGGCAGCAAATACCCAGATGGGAAAGGATGGAGGCAYGACACAGACCATGGGGGAGAGGAGGCTTGAAAGTAGCCTGGGGGGAGGGAAAGTCCTCATTCAGTCTTGGTGGATCTTCTYTGGAATCTCAGGTTTTGCTGAGGACATGATGAAAATGGCTGCTGTCCTATTATCCCTGTTGRGTACTGAATGGCTAAGGAACAGTTCTACAAGGAGGTGGTAGACAGAAGCCTGGCTGGGCACAATGTMTGGTCCAAGGTTTGGAAATCAAGTTCAAAGGCCACAGTGAGTCAGAGCAGGGAAACCTCCCAAGCACCTGTGGCTGAGCCAGTCTCCCCAACTACACAGCACTGAGCCTTTGGACACAGCACTGGAGGAGCTGTTCACAAGAACCATACCTGGTGAGATGCTACCTTTGGAACTGCTCATTAATACAGGAGGTTATAAAAATAGAAATGTGACATTATCGCTCCTTCATCACCCATGTCCTGCTGAAGATGACAGAAGTGAGAAAATTAAAGGTGTCATGTCACGCCTCGATCTCTTCCTGAGTTGCACATTGCCTCAGCAGAGATGGGCTCAGCTCACAGCCCTTTTCTGCTTCATCAGCTTTGGAAACAGCTCTGAGTCCTCCACAAATCCTTTCTCCTGCATTTCTGAAACACAGGGGTTTGAAATCTTTCATTTTAGGTGTAGCAGGGCCTGACATACAGGGGACAGAGATTGGCAAGTGTCTAAATATATACACCCAACAGGAAAAGAAGCGTGGGGTCACTAAAAATAGTAGATGTGGTTTCGATGACTGACAAGTGAGGAAACAAATGCAATGCARAGGGATGCAGTTTGGAGAGCAGTGCCATCTAAAATATGTTATCACTCTCTGGGACACTGTTCAAGGGAGCAGCAGCCTGAGCTCTCAATGTTTGATGCACTGACAAAACTGCAGACACTGCCATGGCTTCCTCAAAGGATGCAGGCTCCAAACTTAAGAAACCCTCATCAGAACAATCTAACTTACCTTGCTGTTCACTCATTTCTGATTGCCAAAGGCCAATATGGACTTTGGGAAAAGAAAAAAAATCAGTTCAGGGTCGCTACCTCCAGCACATCAAGTCCCATATTTACAGCAAAATCCGTTACTGCTTAACAAAACACAAGGCCTTGCAAACAGTGGCACCTCCACTGACTGCAAGTGCAAAAACCCCACAGCTGATTGCTGGAAAAGGGCCATGCTGCCACTTACAGTGGTGTAAGCTGGAAGGGACTGACCTCTCCTCTGATGTGATGGCTTAGCTTTGAGTGTCYCCTCTTGGGAAAGTGACCCCCATGCCTGCACCAAGAGCCTGCTCTTCCTGCACCCCACTGCCAGCACCCCTACTACCCACAGTGCTGGGCACTGCTGGCACCCACTGCTGCTCCCCTGCTCCAGGAGAAGCACTGCAGAGTTTGTGGGGTAAGCTGTAAGGCAAAGAAACCCAGAGCTGCCTCCCAAAGACACRTCTGTACTCAGGAACTCCAACACAGGGGAGCTCAGTGGTGGAGAGCCCCCAGGGATGGCCAGAGAAAGCTGGGTGGGCAGGCAGGCTCCAGACTGGAGCACCTGCCAAGCTCTGCAGAAGGGAGGGGAGAGACTACACACAGGAAAAAGGCAGACAAAGGAAGACAAAAAGAGGGAGAGAAACAGAGAGATAAAACATCACAGCAAAGGCATCCTGGCATCCATCAAAGCACCCCCGACACTCCAAAGAAGGCTCCTGTGCCAGATGAACAAAAATGAGTCCTGTCCTCAAGAGCAGTTATGCCTGGGGAGAGGAGAGGAAGCAAAATGAGAACACCAGGTGAGCCCACGGGGGAACACTGCCTGAGCAACTGCCCTGCCTGAGAAGGGTCAAAGCTCACCACTAGCAGAGAGAGGTGTCTCATGGAACCCACACATGGAAGGAGAGTTCTTCCAGGCTGAAAGGCATTTCTGATGCTCTAGGTCAGAAAAGGAAATGTGCACGCAGACAGAGAGGAAAACATACATATATTTAAATATATATATATATATATATATGGTACAGTTTCCAAGGCAACCAAAGTCCCTGCTCACAGTCTTTAAGCAGTTCTTGCACTGGCCACCCAACAGCATTTCCACAGAGAACACAAATGATGACTTTTGGACACAAAGGTGCCTGGAAGCAAAAAAACCCCAAAAGCAGGATTGTAATTAAGAGACCATCACAGCTGAAGGCATAAAAGTTGCCATAAATGAATCTAATCACACCTTTGAATGACAACACAGCACATGACTAGCAACACAGCCACCTGCCTCAGGAGTCACTTCACAGTGTTGGAAATTAGAATATCAAAACCAACCACTGGCTAATTAAAACCCCCAGCTTTGTTGCTATACGACAAAGACAGCAGGATGTTAAAAATGCAGCCTAGCATGTGGGAGCTCCTAAGCACTCATATTTTCCTTCTCCCTCATCGGCAAGAGAGATATAAAACCCCCTCTTTTCTCCTTTTTTTCATCCCTTTCTGGAACTAAAGGGGCTGTTTCTCCTCCCTCTTTGCACAGGGGTGAGGAATTAATTTACATTTTTTTTTAATTTTGTTTTTTTTTGGCAGAGGCACAACAACTTCCAGCTGGAATGATTCCAGCCTCCCTCTCCTTTTTCCCAGGAGTACAATCATTCAGAGCATTAGCAGAGCCAACAAAGCCCCTGCTAAAAACAAGGCTGTTCTTACCATGCTCACAGCTGAAGCCCTGARCATCATGTTGAACAGAGAGGCAGGCAGGGAGAAAATAAACAGCTGTGACAAARTGGCAAAAAAATATCCCAACTTGGGCATTTAACAGCCTGACTGCCAAAATACTGATTCTGATAAACACAGCCTGATTTCCAGCCACTCACTACAATGATGGGGAAAATCAGTCCCTGGCACAGAGCAGCTAAAAGGCTCTGGAGCACCTGGGCAGACCTCACCTGGGAGAGGGAAGGAGCCAGCACAGCCATGTGAAGGCCATGGATTATGTAGGGTTTTTTTACAAAAGGCTSCTTGAAGTGGGAGATGGCATTAAAAGGATAGGAATTTTCCCCAGAAGAAGAATGGAGGTTCAGCTTTGGCACTGGGTCTCAAAACCTCTCTAGAGCAATAAAAGGCAAAATGCAGCTCAGGCAACAGTGAGGCAGAGCAGCTGCTCTGGGAATAGGGGAAGCTCTTAAACTGAGAGGTTGGCAAATTTAAAGAGAGCCTTGACTCAAAGGTAAAGACATATGCAGGTGGGCAGACACCTGACTCCTTAAAAGACCTCTCACGAATGCCAAAAATATTCAAGAACACTGCAAAACTGAGGTAAGGAAATGCCAACAGCTTCCAGCTTGCTCTTGGTGTAGCTGAGTCTTCCTTCTCCTGGGTGAAGGGAAGAGAAGCTGCTACCAAAACCAGATTGTTTGCTTCTACCATCATACACGGCTTGGAAGAAGCAAGCCATGAGCCTGGGTTSCCACCAAGGTGCTGAGCTGTCCCTCAGGACACACACCCCTTTTCCCAGGCTGCAGTTGTACAACATGTAACACAAACCCACCTACCAACCCAGGCAAGTGGCCCTGGGCRCAAGCCAAGAGAGACAGAGGCTGATTTTGCAAGAGGTGTGAAGGATTGGGTGCTGCAGCAACACAGCTGAAAGCAGACAATGTGACAGGGAAAAGACACATCAAAAGGTTTCACACGATTTCACCTGAAGTTTTTCACCTCCAGTGATGCCTCTGGATGCTAATGAAGCACCAGAGYAGAGCAACAGCTGGGCCCAGGACTCACTTAGACACTGCCACTGGGCTCTCACACTGCCTCCCCCAGAGAGCTCCATGTCTGGAGAGCTTTTGGGTGCGTACAATTTAAAACCACAGCACCCACCTCAGAGCTTGCACAGCAAAGGCAGACAGAGATGGTCAGATCAGCCATTCTGGATCTCAACAAGAGCAAGCCAAGCACTGCTGATCTGGCTATGCAGCCAGCACTGTTCYTCCTCACTCTTGCTCTAGATGTGACTGATTTCCAAAAAGCTGGAAGAAAGGACAGAGCCATGCCCAAGAACACCCAAGGTCCTGCCTTCTGCTGGTTCTGCAGAYGAGGGGCAGGCACAGCCATAAACTTGCACTGATCACTTTGARCAGAGGGGGAGAGTCCAGGAGGGCAATTTCAATCATCTTCAAGGAACCAGACTTCAGGTTACAGCATTTGCTTCTTCCCTGAAAATAAAGACTTGCAGTATCACACCATAAAATGAAGTCACTGATCCCTTCTGGAACACTTGACAGCTATTATCTCTTCTCTCAGCAACAGCACAGGAAAACTCTAACAGTCAATCCTACACTTGGAAATTTACCACAAAGAAAAGGTGTCTAGTTTAACAGCAAGAGAGAGCAGGCAAATTTACCCTTCCCTTTGTTGTTCAAACTAACTTCAAAGGTAGGGCATGGCACCAAGGAAGACAGCTCTGAAAAGCAAGTGCAGAGAAGATGAGAAAACCCAGCACCCTCACACTGTCCTCCCTCAAACAGTAGCACTGGCCTTAAAAAAAAACCCCAAACACTCCTAGGTTCTCACACATCACTTGGGAAGAAGGTATGTATCTACAAGTGAAAATGCCTTTTCCATCTCCTGTAAACCTCGCGATGAGCAAACATTTGGTAGCACAAAATCAGGAACTGCAGAGTGGCACACAAGGACACCTCATCCTCCATCTCTCCAGGCCTGGCTGCAGTGCTCTGCTGGATGCAGCTCCCTTCCTCTGGGCTTCTGTCCCATACTTACTTTTGGTTCATTTGGTTCATTGAAACTCTTCTTTTCAAAGGTATTTCTTTGCTTTCTGTGTTTTGTACAAAAAAAAAAAAAAATTCACCAAAACTGCTGTGCCCGAAGTGTGTAAATGCAACAGGCTCTTCCCATGTGAAAAGCTCCTCCATRCAAAGCTGGGCTGGCTCCAGCTCTCCCCCAGCTTTGGGAGAACACACACCTCTAGACAGATATTTCCAGTTCCTCTGTCTCCAGTTCTTCAGTCTACATCTCTTCAGAGAAAGACAGCTACATGTTTCAAAATTCAGTTGCATTTATAACGTTTCTGCTTAGAATAGACATTCTCTGTTCTCATCCCTCTGCCAGTTTTAGCCAGATMCTTTGTCATACTCAGCTGGAATATCAAATATTTATGTCCAGAATCCAGTAAGACACTGAAGTCTAGTATTTCACCAGAGCAGATCCTGCAAGGTCCAGAGACCATTTTTTTTTTCCAGTTCAGACCTTTTCCTCTGCTTCCAGGGCATCCCCAAACCACAGAGAACCAAAACCAAATGACAGTGCTTCTCTTTAAGCTGGCAATTCCGTAAAGGCCACAAAAAGAAGTCATCACTTCAGCMCACGTGGTTATAAGAGGGCTGGAGAAAGACCAGGAGTAACCTTCTGTTAYAGGAGGCTGCTTCTTAAAATTGGGATCTACCATATTCAGCTCTCTAAGCCTGAACTTGGTGRGAGCCCCCGCAGCTCGAGAGCCCCAAGCCTGGACTCAAGCCTGCAAACATGTCTATGAGCACAATCAATCCACACTGCTGCTAGCAAGTTTTCCCTTCCTCTCTCTGAATTTACAGCCTGCTTTGTGAAAAAGCCTCTTTAAAAGACTCTTCCTCACATCCCCTTCCCTCACCCCATCTGTCTCCCACCTCACAACATTCTGCGAAGAAGCTCACAAAACCCAACACTGCTGTGGCATGGCAGAGACCACAGGCTGGTGTGACTCTGCTTGATGTGCCCAAAGAGACACTGCTCCTYCACCTGCTCCATGAGCTGGAACCCAGCTCTGGAGCAGCACTGCTCAAGGTGCACCAAAGCCCTGGGAGAGCCAGAAGTGGCACTGCTGTCCTGCTGCCACCATGCAGCACTGCCYCTCTGGGGCTTGCYTGGGCAAATGCAAAGMATTCTCAGCTTCCCATGCCCAGCTRAGCATCAGGAAAAGCAGGAGGGCAAGGACACAACACCAGCCCCAGCAGTGAGGCACTATCTGCCTGCTTAAGAGCTCCACACCCACAGCAGACTTGCTCCTCACTGGGGAGATGTGCAGTCACAGGGAACAAAGTTCCCTGGGCACCAGAGGGCCCACAGGGAACGTGCTCCCCATGTGTTTCCAGGCTTTGYCCTGATATTTCTGCCAAACAGGGCAACCACGCTGGGTGTGGRAGCTGTGACAACAAGGAGGAGGCTGGGGCAGCTCAGCCATCAGCCAGGAGTTGAGGCATTCACCAGACAGAGGTGCTGAGGTGCAGCTACAAAGAGACTGCACAGACACAGAAGGGTTGGATGGATCCAGTGCCAGRAGCAAGCAGCTCCTGGTGGGGAACTTCTCCACACAATCAGGAAGGGTGTGTGGAGAAGTCTTGAGTCTTGTCAAGACTTTGGGAATGCAGATGGGATGAAAGACACAAAATCAAAGCCKGTATTACTGCAACCACCCAAGAGCAAAACATCAGTCACACCCTGCAGACACCATTGTGTGCACCCTGGAAAGCCCCTCACAGCCCCCAGGCCTGGGAGCCACTGCCAAGTTGTTTCCAGCAGGCTCACCAGGCCTGTGGATATGGAGAGAGCTCTCCCAGTCTTGCTTGGCCCAAAAAACCCTTCTCTCCCATCAGCCAGACCTGAGTAAACATTGCCCTGCTTTCCATGCTCATCCTTTAAGAGACAGACAGGACTGCAGGAGCTGTTTCCTTTCYCAGGGGCAGGACAACAGGTTTCTGTGAAAGCAGCCCCTGGATCACACAGATGTGTTCCCACTGCCTGCAAACCCCCATCCCCCAGACACCAGCCTGTGCTGCAGTGTTGGCTGTAAGGCACAATTCCCCCAGCCAGCCAGCACCAAGTGCTGGGCACAGCCCCTGGCCAGGGGCTGCCAAAGCCCACTCTGGACAGAGAGAGGGCTGAGAGGTGCTTCTGCTCTCCAGCACTTTCATCTACCCCAGGTGAGGCAGAAGATTTTAGTGAAACCCCTTCTCCTCTGACTCTTGTGCTGTCTCTGCCAAATAATGAAAAAAGAAAAAAAAAAAAAAAAAAACAAAAAAAAAAAAAACAAAAAAAAAAAAAAAACACCCAAAAAACACAACCCATGTTTTGACTAGAGAGCTCCAGTCATCARTTTTATTTGGTTCCTATGGATCTATCACAACCACAAGGAGTGTATTTCCCAGAGCAGTTAAAGACACAGCTTATGTATTTATTTCCATTCCAGACTGCAAATATGGAGTTCAGTTAAAACTCACTAAATACTATTTTGCATCTGAAAAAATATTTTCTAATGAACACAGTGAATTATTTTACTGTCTGCATAAACTCAAGCTGCTTTCTGCTCMAGGCTGCTACATCCCCACAGCTCCTACTGACAAGACTGTTTCTTCTATAAGCTGTTAAAATCTTGCAAGAGTCTCAAAATGACGTGGATTTTTCTGACAGGAGTTTAAATTGCATATTCTTCCCGATTCAAGCCAAGCTGTGCAGGAGAGATACAAGGCTCAGCACATGCAAGCTTGCTGTCACGACTCCTCACCTASTACTTTCCAGGACACATTAGCATCACAGACATCTTCCTGCCTGCCGYATCTTTGCATTCACCGTGCACCTGCCAAAATTCACAGGCTGTGGAAGCTGAATCATTTCCCAGCTCTGGCTCCTATCACTGGGATTGAAGTTGGGAGATCAAAGAGGAAAGGAATGCAGAGCATCTTGTTTGCATGTCACCAATGCCATTTTGCTGTGAGGCAGCTACAGAAYGAGGCAGCTACAGAAAGACACACACAGACAGAAATTATTGGCAGCAGGGGCGGGAGTATGGCAAGAAAGCCTGGCTACAGAAAGACCAACGCCACAAGCTGGGTGTTTTACACAGGTAAAGGTCCAGCTAAGCCCAAGCACACCAAAGAATCCACTGTCATRGTCTGAAACACATCATCAGGAAAAGGCCACCTGATGCCAGTGGATGTGCTGCTCCCTAGATGTCCTCATGCCACTGTAAGCCACTGTAACCCACTCCTGCCCTTATTTCATGGGTCTCAGGCTGATGTTCTTACATGTCTGTCTGCTGGAATCAAGAGACTGTTGAAGAGTCTTTGTTCTGAATTCTTGTTTTTAAGTTCCTTTGTAGCTCACAAAGGGGGGCTTAAAAGAACACCACCATGCCTCCCAGGAGTCAGAGAAAGGCCCAAGGCAACATAAAAACCACAAAATTTATTATTTGCTACCTAAGCCAATTTCATACATCTGGCAGGAGCTGAATCAGAATAATTTTGATTGCTGGGATCTGGCAGCTCTAACGATAAAAATAAGCTTCTATAACTTCATTACTTTTTAAATTCCTTTTCTCACAGTGCTCATGAGAAATAGATGGATTCTGCCTGAACACATGCAGGATCAACAGAAAAACTGAGTTTCTGACTGTGCAAAGCTGGTTTAATGGCAGGATGAGCTGGAAGTCCAGTGTGATAGTCAGCTTCCAGGGCTGGACATCGGAGGTGGGAAGAAAACTAGCACCTTAGTTTGTAATTAGAAAATAAGTCAGGAAATCACTGAGAGGTCACAGCYGGCCCCAGGTCTCTGCAGAGCTCCTTGGTGTGAGATTAACAGATGCTATCATGACAGACTGAGCACAGCCAGACCCTGGCAGCACAGCCCAGAGCTGTGAGCACATTGTGTGTATGGGAGAGATCATCATGGTGTAAGTGACCCCCTAAACTCTGCAAAACAGAGCAGTCTCCTCAAGCACCTGSTACAAAGCACTTCTCCAGGGCAATTCCCACTTGTTTGGTGGGGTACACGAAGAGGAACACTCTGCAGTGCTTCAGGAAAAGAGCAAAACCACAGCTCCCATAGAGTTTTTTGAGTCAGAGGGATGGTAGGGTTCAATAAATGATCAGACCACATGCATAGCCTAGGGATTTGTGAGGAATACAGAAATGCCATTTAGGACTTCTCCTCTGAAATGAAGTGCTGTAACAAGGCAGAATCGATGCCGTGGGTCAGGCCCAGCCCAGGACAACATCCTCACATTACACAGTGTGGAATTCACCCAACAGATCCACCCTCGCAGCAGGGCTGGCAAGTGGGATTCTCCAGCACCAGAGACTTCAACTCCTGCCGAACACAACAGTGCCAGGTTCACTGCCCGTACTCGAGAGGGGCACTCCCGACAGCGCCCGGCCACGGCTCACACAGCCCGGCAGCGACCACGCAACTCTGCCCCAGCCCATGGTCTGCATCTGCTATGGATGTTCCAGTGCCTTCGTTCCCCTTGTGCCGGAAGGAATCCCAACCCCTGCATGAGCACTTGTTCCCCTGTCTTACCCATCACCTCAGCCCAGCAGAGCAACTCCTCATCAGCGTTTCAACTCCCATCTGCAAAGCATCTAGAGCTGTGCTCTCAGCCCCTTGCTTCTCATCTTGCTCCAGCACCATCTGTTTTCCTCCTCTTGCCTCTTCCCCATGCCAACCCGGAGAGAGATGCTCGGATTTGAAATCCACTCATGTATGACCAATCCGAAATTACATTCCCGCAGGCTAAACCACCCAAAGGGATGAGTCCTGCCGCCGCTGTGCGCTCTGGACATTCACTCCCGTGCCCRGGACGGCTACGCCGCCGCCCTGCCCCATCCCTTCCCCTCTTCTCCAAACTTCGGGTGCCCACCAAGCCCCCGAAGCCGTCGGTAAAGCSGGACACTTCTGCCGGTGCCTGTCCGAAGCAGCACCACACCTCCCGCACCCCTCTTCCCCCGCCGCCCCTCGCCCCCGCCCCACTCACGGCGCCCGGGGGCAGCAGCACAGCGCCCGCCGCCCCATCGCCCCCCGCCGCCTTCTCCTTGTCCGGCTTGAGCGCCGCGGGCGGCTGCTGGA